>VXAL01013523.1:156507-175107 GCA_013399475.1 Chauna torquata | reverse complement strand
CGTGCCTTGTGCCCTCGCCTCACCGCCTGCTTCCCCTCCGCCTGGCTTTGTCCTGCCGCGCTTCCCTCCCCCGCCACACCGTGTCGCGTGTCCCCCCTTCCCCCTGCCCAGCGTCTGCCCCTGCGCCCTCCCCGCCGCCGGGCCTTGTCCCCCGCGGCCCGCCGCCTCTCCCTCTGCCGCGGGCTTGCCGAGGCAGGGTGAGCCCCCTTGCCCAGGGGCCGAAAGGGGCCGCAGGGTTCGGCCGGCGCCGCGGGGAGAAAGAAGAAATGCGCTGTTATAAAGTAGAAAACCTGGCAAGTAAGTCTGTTATCAAATAATACCCGCCGCAGTTACTGGAGAGTTACAGCAGCCGGGCAGCCTTCCTCGTTACTGATAGCGACTAGGGGGGGCTGCCCGGCTGCTGTAACTTGCAGTATCTGCAGTGGGTATTATTTGATAACCTAAAACTGGGACTACCAGTAGGTGGCCCAGTGGTTTTATATATGCTTTTGTCGCTGCTTTTGAGGACCACTTTGCTCAGCCTGTCCTCTGTATAGCCATGGCACACGAGCTGTATAATTTAACGCTCGCTTCTGCTGATCATAAGAGATCCAGTGCTGAAGTAACAACACAACTGTTCAAAACGGGGCCAGCTGAAGAACTGCTTGGGGTACTGCTGCATAATTTGTGTTTATCTGGCATTTCTCAGTGTTCCTAATTTTTATCTAGATCAGAGAATGAGTTACTTCAAAAAATATTTATAAGATATAGTGAAAATTATTTGGAGTGATTAAATACACTGAAGTGAGGGAAAAATGTACGCTTCTATGTACATTTGTCACAACTTCCATTTGCTGTTCATTTCATATCCTAAAATGTTTGAAAAATATTTGATGCTCATCATAACTTGATAGTATGTTGTCAAAAGTATAGGAATTTAAGGCTGTGTCCTTTCTGTTTTGTTGACTTTGTTCTGTTAGACGATGAAGCAGTGAGAGCACAGTTCTGAAAAGATTCAAATGCACACATGCTTAACAACACAGATGTGTCAACTTGAGTATACTAATTTGTTGTATGTATGCTTTTCTGTATGCAGGAGTTGTATATGTTACTTCTGTTGTAAACAAAGCTCTTTGTAATTTTCTTTTCCTGTTTAGGATGGGGAAGTCAGAGCTCCAAAGTACATATCCATCACAGCACGTGGCTTCATTTTCCTGGCCACAATCTACGCTGGATACTAACTTTTATCCTCTTGTTTGTGCTGGTGTGTGAAATCGCAGAGGGCATAGTATCTGATGGGTAAGCATATGTCTACCTTCTCCTGATAGCATTGAGTATTTCAAAATTATTTCAGTGTAGGTATTGTTGCCCTGTTTAAATTCTCATCTAGACTATATTCCTTGTGGTTATAAACATGTATTCTGTATTTTTGGTGATTAACCTACCGACCTTGTATCAAAAATTCCACAGACCTTGCCAAGAATGCACACACACAATTGACCTTAATCATTTTTAGTTCAGCTTAATGACAGTATCTTTCCAAAGAGTAATCATAGATAAATCCTAACAACTCAAGCAGATGGTGACATTTCCTTGGTATGTTTTATATCCAACGACCCAGTCCCACAGGCCTTACTCAGACAGAACTCCCATGTGCACAGTAGGTCATAACATTTCCCCACAAGCTCAGTTCTGCTTATCTTAATAAAAGGAGTGGATTTGCTGGGCATCATCATCTCACCCAACAGAGTTTAGTCTGAGGTACCATTGGTGTTTGTGCTGTACATCTGATCTGTAATCTTGAGCAGGGCAGCTCACATTGTTTTGATGAAAAAGATTTGGTTTCCCAAGAATTAAAATATGTTGGATGCTTCATTTGATCTGGTCAGTACTGATGGTGGCTTGATTTTATCCCTCCCCCTGAGAGTAGGGTTAGGTCTTATGGAGAGGAAAAGGCTGTTGGATGAACATAAGCATTTGTTCTGTATTCCTTTGATCTATCACTTGTTACTCAAACTAGGAAAATTTGTGAACAGTTAACTATGGGGGAAAATTATTCCAAGTGAAACAAGTGATACAGGAAAATGATTTGTCATGAAAAAAGGTAATGTTGTATAATTGTGACTGTGATATTCTTCTTCTAAAGAAAGATCTGATGTTGATAAATATTATGAATTTTGATCTTGAGGGTTATAAAGTTGAAGCTCTTAATTAAATAAAACAAAACTTCTCTGTTTAGCCATCTGTATAATAAGTATCCACCAACCAGCGTGAGAGGCATGGCAGAATTCTGTTGTAGAAGCTGGTATCATTATTATTGTAACTTCTCTTAAATATACATAAATAGAATTTCCCAGTGCCAGGTTTTTTAAAAGAGTTTTTCTCATGCTTATTTGGAAGTAACAGGGTGTGGGAGGCTGAAAGCAACATCTCCTGCCTTGAATTTTCTGTTTTATTTTATTCTTTAGCAAACTCTCACATTATGTTTATTTGCTGTTTAAATTGACTCAGAACACTGCTGTTAAGGAGTAAGTATCACCTGACAAAAATCAAAGCTCCTAGCTGTACAGGGGGAATGCCAACCCACAATTGTGTCTCCCAGGCACTCAGCAGGCTAGCAAGTGCACTAGTGTATAAAAGCAGGTTTTGAGACTCGCCGGCTTTGTAAGACCAAAATGTATCATGTTGGTAAGTCCTTTTGACAACAATCAGTTGTCAAAGGCTTTGGCACATCAGCAGTAGATGCAGCCTGCTGGAGGTATGCTCATATAGGGGAATTCCAGCAACTTACTTCTGTCTACGAAATAAATTAAAAAAAAAAAAAAAAGAAAAAAAAACAAAGAAAACACCTCCCACTCTTGCAGTGTTACATTCTGAAGCCTAGGCTGTCTTATCTGTTCCTGTTACTTGTTTTTGCCAAAAATTCAACCTTGTTGTACAAAAAAACTCATCATTACTAGGAATTTGGAGACTAGAGAGTCTTTTCTCATTTTGCTGTATGCACATTCAATCCTCATCCTCAATATGACGAGTTAAGTGTTCATGCCACATGTCAGCATGGCTCCAGCCAGCTTTGTGGAGTTTACCACAATGTTTGTGTGAGGGAGGACTTCCCTTTCCTAGGTACAGACGCAGGAAGTGTCCCTTCTGAGCTCCTGCAGATCTGATGTTTGGAATATTCAGCTCTCAGTCATGTGAAGCCTTGTAATGATCTCCACCTCCCTGACTGCACAGCCCCTTTTATCTTTCCAAACTACACAAAGGCAGCTTTTGCTGCAGCAAGAACGAAGGCAGGGGTGCTAATTTATATTCCATGAGGTTCAGAGGACAAGGTGTGAATTTCCCCAGGTGTTTGTGACCTGGAGACTTCCTCTTGGTGCCTCTTCTCACTGAGTTGGATGGGAGACAGAGGAAATTGTACCTCTTGACAGCACAGGACACTCCATTACTTTTGTGAAAGAAGGAAAAGAGGAGGTGGGGAAGATGGCAGGTAGGAAGAAAGAGGCGGAAAACATGATTTTATCCCCCAAACCATTTATCCTTTGTCCAGACCAACAACATTGGCAAAGAATTCCCGTATTCCTGGCTGTAGTTGCCAGGATCCCATCCATTGCTACCTGAAGCAAAGTGTCAGGAGTTTTGCTTTATAGGACAAAACTTCAAGTCGTATGATTCTGTTGTAGGTTTTATTTGTTGGTTAGTAGTTACTGAAAACAGAACTCACTGTAAGTTTCATGTTGTTGTGCTGTTTTTTCCTGTAAATTGGAAAAACAAAATCAAACATTTTCACAAAATGTTTCTGTAGAAAATCTTAAACTGTACCGTTGGTTGCTGTTATCTGCATATTTTGATGGACAGCTCCCAAACTAGTTTAGCTTAAATTAACTTTTCTCATTTTGGAGCTGAGCTGCTTATTCTAATTTAAACAATGTTCCAGTTGATTTCAGTAGGAAATAAGAGTATACACATTTAATTTGCAGCACACGGGAAGAATTTGAAATCCAGCTATGTGTTTTAGGAACTTAAATCCCATTGAAAATTGGAAAACTTTACATCTATAAATCATTTTAGAAAATCCTACCTCAGGACTGTGTACAGGACAGAATTCATCAGTTAAAAGGGAAACATTTAAATAGCTAAGACTGATTTTAATTGATGTTCACTTTTTTCTTTTTAAGAGTTTCAGAATCCCGCCATTTACACCTATACATGCCGGCTGGGATGGCATTCTTGGCGGCCATCACATCTGTTGTCTATTACCATAATATCGAAACATCCAACTTTCCAAAGTTATTAATCGGTACGTTTTATAACTTACAAAACTTGGAAGTGTGACTGCGTTGGTGCTGTGTGTTCTCATTCTGTGACAGGTCATTGCACTCTCTGCACTAGCATATATGGGTAAAGCTATGTCTATGTTCTGGTCTGCTGGTTGCCATTACCAGACTGAGTTCTGAGTAATAATGGGGTTTTCCTGAAACGTCTCATTTTCAATGCTTTTAATTTCCAATAGTATTCTGTATGGTGTTCTCAGGGATCCATTGGTCCAAAGGCTTCTCTAGGAAAAAGTGGGTTTGTGGGAAAAGTAGCACATGTTAGAAATCCAGCTCTAACTGTAAAAACTATCCATATCCCCCTACTTGTTAGCGTGTTGCGTTTAAGCGTGATAGAAAATCGAAGCCGTCTTCGCGTGTGTGGGCTGTTGAAGTATGTGGGGAGTCAAGGGAAATGAATGTCACCGAGTTTCAGTATGACCTTGGATATATTACTTTCCCTGCTGGGTCTTGCTTCCTGTTCCTAAAATCTCCTTTCTAAATTGCTTTAAAACATGGTATTTTTCCATTGGAAAGGTATAAAAACTACTTAGTATACTAAATATTTTCTGCAAGATTGTAAATAAGCTGCAGCTAGCTATAGAAAATCTATTACTGCTGACAATCATGTTGTTGGTGATGTATTCTCTACTGTTTGAGTAGATTGCAGCGTGTGGATGTATACATGTTTAGCCAGCCTGGTATCTGTTATTTCTTTGGTGGCCCTGGCTCATCAAATTTACTTTTGGATCCTGCTAAGGTTTGTCTTGTGTCATTGTGGCTCTGCAAATCACAGAGTTCTGTTCTAGTACTTGTCAGGTGGTAAAATGTCAGTTACAACTTGCTTTGAGAAAGCTTTTAAGTACTGAAGATGATTTTGAACTGCATATGGTGGTATGCAAGTGTTTTTTTCTGCAGAAGGAGTCTGTAGCTCACATTAAAAAAAAAGTCATTTCTCTTCAAAAGGTCTGACTTTCTTGATAAAGAATAAAGCAACTACAAGAAAATAGGAAAATAAATTCAGATTTCTATCTAGGTGTGGCAACCTTTATGGTTTCTCATTTGGGACTGCTTTTCTTCTTGCACTTCTCTAAGTAAGATCTTTTTTGTCTTTTATGACCAGGTGGGGTTATGCAGTCACATTTTGATAAGTCAACAGATCCTGTTTAATGCCTTCTCATAGCTCTAGACGTTATGTTTCAGGAAAGCATTGCTAGCATGTTACAATCGCCTACAGAAAGCAAGCAGGGCCTTTTTTGTTTGTTTGTTTGTTTTTGTTGTTTTTCAGATGTATAATGCAGTGTTTTAATAATTTAGTGTAGCTACTGTGTTCCTGCTGTTAGATCTCTGAGAAGAGTAGTACAAATCTAGAGCTGGTAGTTGATTGCCCATTTTTGCATAATCCCTTCCCTTTAGAGTTTTCTCTGTTGTGATAATTCTGTTCAGTATTTAGAGTGCTGATGCTGCATGAGCTCTGGACAATGTTGGAATAATAAGCAGATATACCAATGAATAGCAACGTTGAAGTGTTATTGGTACTATGTAACTAGTAACTGTGGTACTAAATCGTTAGGAATTTTCATTTTGCAAGAATTTCCAAGGAATAGACTGCTGTAGGAAATCTAATCTTAATAGCTTACTCTTAGGCAAAAAAAGAAAATCAAACTACATTCTTTCCTATTTAGTTAATCTGATTAGAAGTTTAAGCCAGTGCTCTCCTGAGATGAGGGTCTTAGATTTTCATTTCTGGTTTTCTTTTTCTTTTCATTTTCCTTTGTGAGAATACCGAAGAAACACATTTTTAAAAGTCTCCATTGTGTTTTCTTGACTGCACAAATTTTTTGTTATCTAAGCCTAAGGATCATCGTCTTCAATGTTAACTGCAGCTACTTTGTACTGACAGTTGAGACTAGGCAATGATAACCTTATACAAATTAGCCCAGTATGAGGTAGTTTTGATTATACTTACAGTCAGCTATCAGCTAACTAGAGTGCAGCATAGCCATGAAGTAGCTTTCTCTTAGAGCCTAATATAAAAAAGGTAAATGGAAATCATGAGGACAAGTTTAAGTTAATGATAAACATCTGAGTGTACAAAAAAGGAAACGGAAACAGGGTTCTTCCTTAGTAAAATGTTGCAGAGGAGATCTAGTAGTCCACACCCACACAGTAAAGTAAATGACCTGGTGTGGCATCTTCTGCTGCTTCCAAGCATTCGCGAAGTTCCACCTAAGTGCAGGGTATCATCTGCCTCAGCTGGTGGATCAGTGCCTATAGCTGCAGTTGGTGTTAGTATAAAGCAGCAGGCTAACTGGAAGCAGCATAAAACAAAGGCTCTTTGGCTAAAGAGCCTTATCCAAATTGTAATAAAATCAGTGGAGAAACTCTCGTTGACACAGTGCAGAAGGCCCCTAAAGGTCTGTTCTTTAATTTTAAACAGTATAAAAATTTCCAATTGTGTGAAACTTTGAGGTTTTTTTTTGTTTTTGTTTTCAAAATCTTTTTCACTCTGTACCTTAAAGAAATCAAATCCATTTGTAGTTCTTCATAAGCAAGCAAGGGGCAGATACCATAACAGCTCTGGGGATTAGCACATTCCGTTGGGGTATGTGAGACAAGGGCGTAAAGTTCCTGTACTGATCTCAACACTCAGCTTTGTGCCCAGGCTGTTGGCTATTTTGAAGTAGTCATTCTCATCATCTCTTATCGAAAAAGTTGTCAAGATTTGGAGTATTTATTCTCTGGAGCTAATGATTGAGTCCAGGATCCCAGCTTGAGCGTCCACACTATTGGAACACTTTGTTGGCCTGATCTGAGTCAGGTTTTCTCTGTATGGTTTTGACCCGTCATTGTATTTCAGCAAACATACCTTTTCCACTGCAGTGCTGTTACAGTGTGGCTCTCTAAATAATGCTAATTTCAGTCCTCTCTGCACAGTGTTGCAGAATGGAAGCGTGACAGTAGTACAGTTTAGCGGGACACATTTTAGAATAGTTTTCATTTGGAACGGGAAAATCTGCCAGCTTTCTTGAAGTTCAAAATGTGTAATTGAATGGTGACATCTGATTGCACTATTTTTGGAGTTAATATTTATTTGTTTTGTAGATAAACCCCAGAAACTAAACATAAGGGAAAAATTATGAAATAACAACAGGACTTTGAGTTTTTAAGCTGAAAGGGATAGTAGTGTAGGAACACGAATTTTTTTAATTTAAGATTTTTTTTTTATTTTTTACCAATTGTAATTATATGACTGCCTCACCGTTCTTGACACTAATCTCATTTTCTAATTTAAATTTCTCATACTTTAGCATTAATTCCCTTGGAGTTTGTTGGGAACAAGTTGGGAAGATGGTGAAGAGCCTCGCATAAGAAGGCTATAGTTTTGTAAGAGGGGATTCTGTAAATATGTCTTTTAAATCCTCTATGCAACTGCATCAGCCACTAAAACACATTGCTGAAATACCTGGCGTCTTAGTATTTTCTTCTTACAAATTGGCCTATTAATTTTAGAGGAAGATAGACTATCCTTGCAAATGTCCTAATGCCCAATAGGAAGTCCAGTACTGTTCCATTTACTGTCCTCATTTAAATGAGAGTTTTTCAACTGACTTCCATAGAAGCAGAATTGGAATCCCCTAAATCCCTTGAGGTCTCTCCACATTGGATTTTGTTTTGCTTGGGAAGGGTAGCCCTGCACTACATCCCCACAGGGCTTTCTGGGTACCTCTTGGTAGCCGGAACACCACAGATTTTGGAGTTTGTGCAAATTGCTGAAGGTTATCTTCATTTGTAAGCTAGACTTCCACTTGCTAATGTCTTGGTGGAAGACTTTCCCTGGTGATGCAGCATGAAACTGAGAGAGCATATAAATGTTTTTCTTGGCAGTTAGAGCACATTCCAACAGTAGCACCATGGCAAGTAGAGCAGCAACAAAAAATTCATGTAAAAGAACATAACCCTATAAGCTATTTCCTTAAGAACTGGGAACAGGAGCTGGCTTATAGTGTGGTAAATGATGTGGAATGTGTTTCCACATCACCAGAGCTTACTGCAGGGATAACTTCTCTATAACTGACAGTAGCATGAGCACTTTTAGACAAGAAATTCAGTGGAACTCTAGAACCTAGGGTACTGCATTCAGTTCTGGGGCCCCCAGCATAAGAAGGACGTGGACCTGTTGGAGTGAGTCCAGAGGTGGGCCGTGAGGATGATCAGAGGGCTGGAGCACCTCTGCTGTGAAGACAGGCTGAGAGAGCTGGGGTTGTTCAGCCTGGAGAAAGGGAGGCTCCGGGGAGACCTTATAGCGGCCTTCCGGTACGTGAAGGGGGGCTGCAGGAAAGCTGGAGAGGGACTCTTTGTCAGGGAGTGTGGTGACAGGACAAGGGGTAATGGTTTTAAGTTGAAGGGGGGTAGATTTAGGTTAGATACAAGGAAGCAGTTCTTCACTGTGAGTGTGGTGAGGCACTGGAACAGGTTGCCCAGGGAAGTTGTGGATGCCCCATCCCTGGAGGTGTTCAAGGCCAGGCTGGATGGGGCCCTGGGCAACCTGATCTAGTGGAAGGTGTCCCTGCCCATGGCAGGAGGGTTGGAACTGTAGGTGATCTTTAAGGTCCCTTCCAACCCAAACTGTTCTAGGAGAAGCTCTAAAAAGTTAAAATTGTATTCTGCAAATCCCAGGACTTCATTCTTCGATGTGCATGTGTATCTGCATTATAAATTACGTATATGGAATTTTTGTGGTATAGTAGAGATGAAGAGCAGCAGCAGTTTGGAGAAGATATTTTTGTGTGTGTACCTGCATACACCCCAGAGATCTGCAGAGGGAATGAGGTCAATTTTCCTTCAAGCCTAATTCATAGCAATCTTGTAGCACTAACCCAATTTGAAGAGCATCATTCACAATCACCTTCTCCCTTGAACTCATCATGTGGATGCATGTTTACAACAGATGGAAATTTTCTTCAGCAGATTTCACTTTGTGAAACTTTCCAAACTTCACCAAATCTAATGGGAAAGGAACAAACATCTTAATATTTTTGTGTCTGCAAAATTGAATTAGATTTCTGTTTTGACAAGAGAAAGGCCACTCTAGTTTCATATATTCTTGTTGCATTCTTTTTGAATGAGTATTTAATAAATATCGCTATTGTATATTTTTTCAACTGTGGAACTGATCAACTTTTTTTTTCCCCCCCTACAGCATTGTTATTCTACTGGACTTTAGCTTTCATAACTAAAACCATCAAATTTGTAAAGTTCTGTGATAATGGGGTTGGATTTTCTCAGCTTCGATTTTGCCTCACGGGACTCCTGGTTGTTCTGTATGGAATGCTGCTAGCTGTAGAAATAAATGTCATCAGAGTGAGGGTAAGTTAGTACTATAACTCTCCTGTTCTTTTTTTTTCACCTTGCTGGGTACTTAGTATGAAATGCATTTCTAAAGGAGAGAGAGAAAATCCATGTAGAAATAGAATTATATTTGAGAGTTAAATATTAAACCAATTTTATTAGACCATAATTTAAAAATGCCAGACTCCACTGTAGATAAATTAAGATGAATTTCATCTGTTTTTAAATGTATATTGCGATTCCCGGTTTCAGTCATCAGAAAAAAGTATTTCTGAAGCAAGGAAAGACTCGGTGAAAGTAATTGTCTGCTCTAAGAGATAATCTTAGATGCACAAATCACATCTCTCATTTTCTAGGAGGCAATCACAGTAACTGATTTACTGGGGCAAATAGGATTGCTGTCTAGCCTCCCAACTATATACATTTCCTCTTCTGCAGCGTCTTCAGTCATAATACAAACTGAGAGATGGCTTTAGAACCTACTGGATAGATAACTGCCAAAGTTCTTGGCTTCACCTGTCCCTCACTTTACTATGTGTGTAAATTAAACTTAGTCTCAGGAGGGAAAGAAATTTTTCCATGTAAACTTTCTTGCTTCTTGCTTAGCACTAGTATACGATTTCTTTCCAGTAAAGCATTAAGCAACATGAGTTGCATGTGTCATATATTTGTTCTTGCGTGATTTTCTTGGGGTATTTTGCATGTGTCTGTATGTTTATTTGAAACTTAGGACAAAAATAGGGCTAAAAGCAGCTTCTTTTTGGTAATGTTTTTGAAGTAAGCACAGTAAAAGCCTCAGTGCTGGAAATTGGGTATTTATCACAAATGAAAAACAGTGGATTGTCTTGTGGGAAAAGTGAAACTCAAATACGGCATCCAAGAGAATTGCTTAGAAACCTCCTTGTAATACAACTGCAAAATTAAATGAGGTTAGATCATTGTGGAATTATAGGCCACAAGGAAGAATAAAAAATGGTCACTGCCTACTGTCATTTTTTTATTTTCTATTTGTTTGGATTTAATTATTAAAGGATGTCATTGGTGCATAAAATGAATTAGCCAGCAGTATCGATTTTTTTACTGCCTGTTGTGTCTATGCCAGTTTGGAGAGACAGGCTTGTTGCTGCAGCTGCTGAAGGAAAGGATTGGGATGAATGGAGAGTTGGCCACTTCTGGGAGGGGTGGTAGGGTGAAAGACAGCGAGTCAGTGGGGAGAAGAAAAAGAAAATAAAAATAAAGAATAAGGCCTCTGTGCAGTAGAAATGGAAGACATTGGCCTCGGCTTCTTTCTGCTGCCTTCCCATATCATCTTCCAGAAGACAAAAGACTGATTTGTTTGACTTTGAATCGAACTCTGCCTTCTCCCTTCCTTCCATTGTTCCTCTAGACGGCTGTTCCCAAACCCACCACTGTTTTTCCTAGGGTACGTGAATTATTTCTCCAGCTATGGCTGGAGAAAATATAGCAATGAATCATATCCAGAAATCCTACTAATATCAGTACAATTTAGGTACAGTTGTGAGTAGAGATTGAGTGAAGGTAATTTTAAGAAAGGAAGAGGTGTATTTTTAAGAGGCTTGGCTTTTCATTTCCAAAAATCAGCAACGTCTGAAAAATAAGTTTTATCTTGACAACAGGAAATTATCAGAAGTTTGCCCTCGCTCTTTCAGCATTTAAGCCAAAAAGCATTTGTTAGTGCCGTACGCACTCTAGTTTGGTTGTTTCCTAGGCTCACTCAAGACAGCATGTTCCTCAATTTTCTGAGCTGGCTAAATATGAGGCAGTATGGTATAGAAGATGAATCACTGTCATAGCCTTACGGCTGTGCCCCAGTAGCTTACAGAGGGTGGAAGCAAGGACAAGTAGGCTGGGAGGAATACAGAGATATTGTCTGAGCAGCCAGGAATCAGGTTAGGAAAGCTAAAGCCCTGATAGAATTAAATCTGGCTGGGGATGTCAAGAGCAACAAGAGGAGCTTCTGTAAGTATGTCAGTGATAAAAGGACAACTAGCGAAAATGTGGGCCCTCTCCAGAAGGAGATGGGACACCTGGTTACCTGGGATATGGAAAAGGCTGAGGTACTCAATGATTTTTTTGCTTCAGCCTTCCCCAGCAAGTGCTCTAGCCACACCGCCCAAGTTGCCGAAGGCAGGGGCTGGGAGAATGAAGATCTGCCCACTGCAGGAGAAGATCACATTCAAGACTATCTAAGGAACCAGAAGGTGCAGAAGTCCATGGGATCTGATGAGATGCGTCTGAGGGTCCTGAGGGAACAGGTGGATGAAGTTGCTAAGCCACTATCCATTATATTTGAGAAGTCGTGGCAGTCCAGTGAAGTTCCCAGTGAGTGGAAAAGAGGGCACATAACCCCCATTTTCAGAAAGGGAAAAAAGGGAGGCCCAGGGAACTACATGCCGGTCAGTCTCACTTCTGTGCCTGGCAAGATCATGGAGCAGGTCCTCCTGGAAACTATGCTAAGGCACACGGAGAACAGAGAGGCGATTGGTGACAGCCAAGAGGGCGTCACTAAGGGCAAACTGTGCTGGACAAATTTGGTGGCTTTCTATGACGGGGCTGCAGCGTTGGTGGATAAGGGCAGAGCAGCTGATGTCAACTACCTGGACTTGTGCAAAGCATTTGATGCTGTCCTGCACAACATCCTTGTCTCTAAATTGGAGAAGCATGGATTTGACAGATGGACCACTCGGTGGGTAAGGAATTGGCTGGATGGTCGCACTCCCAGAGTTGCAGTCAGTGGCTNCTTGCAGCCCAGAAAGCCAACCGTATCCTGGGCTGCATCAAAAGAAGTGTGGGCAGCAGGCCGAGGGAGGCGATTGTCCCCTTCTACTCGGCTCCTTTGAGACCCCACCTGGAGTGCTGCGTTCAGCTCTGGGGCCCGCAGCGTAAGAAGGACGTGGACCTGTTGGAGTGAGTCCAGAGGTGGGCCGTGAGGATGATCAGAGGGCTGGAGCACCTCTTGTGTGAAGACAGGCTGAGAGAGCTGGGGTTGTTCAGCCTGGAGAAGGGGAGGCTCCGGGGAGACCTTATAGCGGCCTTCTAGTACGTGAAGGGGAGCTGCAGGAAAGCTGGAGAGGGACTCTTTGTCAGGGAGTGTGGTGACAGGACAAGGGGTAATGGTTTTAAGTTGAAGGGGGGTAGATTTAGGTTAGAGACAAGGAAGCAGTTCTTCACTGTGAGTGTGGTGAGGCACTGGAACAGGTTGCCCAGGGAAGTTGTGGATGCCCCATTCCTGGAGGTGTTCAAGGCCAGGCTGGATGGGGCCCTGGGCAACCTGATCTAGTGGAAGGTGTCCTGGCCCATGGCAGGAGGGTTGGAACTGTAGGTGATCTTTAAGGTCCCTTCCAACCTAAACCATTCTATGATTCTATGTCCTGTGTTGTGCTGTCTGGAACGCAGAGTGAGAGGCTGGGTCAGTACTGTGCAAAATGTAAGGTGATTTTTTTTTCTTCAGCTATACAAGTTTGTGCCCCTTAAACAAAATAATATTGAATGTTTAGGCTAATAAGTTTCTGGTCTGGATGCCTCTAATATCCCTCAGCATCTGAGGAAACTGGATTGTTGTAATGGTCAAATTTGAATGCCTAAATTCCTTGAGTACTTTCGAGAAACCAAGCCTTTGGTTCATTGACTGTCTGCTGTGTCCTTATCTCTTACCTGTTCTTTGCAGACTTTGATTTTCTGTATGTTTAGTGTGATTCTTTTTTTGTTTGTTTGTTTGTTTTCCTGTGTTTCAGAGATATGTTTTCTTCAAAAGTCCTAAAGAAGTTAAACCTCCTGAGGATCTCCAGGACCTTGGTGTTCGATTCCTACAGCCATTTGTGAACCTGTTATCCAAAGGAACATATTGGTGGATGAACACATTCATCAAGACTGCCCATAAAAAACCAATAGACTTGAAAACCATAGGCAAGCTTCCCATTGCCATGAGAGCTCTGACCAATTACATTCGCCTTAATGAGGCTTTTGAAGCACAGAAGGTATGCAAAGCATAAAATTATATTAGTGTGATTTCTCACTATTTCCGTTTTTCATTACTTTTTCATGCTATGAGCATGATACATAATTATGCAAGCAGACATGCCAATAGAGTAGCTATTAACATAGTTTTCCATACACAAAGAGATCAAACAGTTGTGCCTCGTACAAATAATTAAATTTCTCTAACTAAGCATGCAGATCAAACACATTACTAGCTAAATGTGTGTAAAATCCATATGGCCTCTATTACCATGTGGAAAGTAATTATGGACTGTACTTGCTAAACACCGTTATCATTCTTCCTAATAAGATGCTGGAACTGTTCAATTACAGAGTCGATATTAATGAGGTCTCGCAGGACTGTTTTTCAATGTTATTTCAGTTACAGTTTGTCTGTAAGAGAATTCAAGTTCTGAAACTACCTTGGCTCAGATTCTGCTTGACTTTCTGGTGGGAACTGAGTGTATTCAAAGAAGTCTTTTGCAGCCTGTCTAAAAGAGTATAACTTTCAGTCTCCGTATTCACAGGAAAACAAAACCTGCCACAAAACCTGCCAGTTCCTCTTCTCTTTTTTTTTTTTTTCGTGCTCCCCAGCAAGCCACAATCAACACACTTATTTGATCCCTACTAAGGATAGGAAAGAATTCGTAGCTTCTTTTTGTGAAGTGGAGGAGAGTACAAATTAATGCTTTGTTCTGACTCTATAAAAACAAATGGAAGAAAAAGTGTAGTTCCTGTGCTTTTCTAGCTCACGCATTGTAATTGATTATCAATGAATTAAAGCAAGGGAAAAATAATTTATTGTAATGGAAGTTTATACTTAAGATAATCCTTTACTATATTTTCTTTTCATATTCTGGACAGAACAAAAGGTCGTCTTCTCCGCAAGGATCCAGATCAATTTGGTGTGCTCTCTGCTGTGCTTTTGGAAGACCCTTACTTCTCAGTAGCACATTCCGTATTCTAGCTGACTTGCTTGGATTTGCTGGTCCCCTCTGCATCTCCGGGATTGTTCACAATGTTGGAAAAGGAAATAACACCATCCGCCCACAGGTACTGTCTGTACTGGATCTGGCTGCAACAGAGTTAACTTTCCCCACAGCAGCCCATACAGTGCTGTGCTTTGCACTTGCAGCTGGAACAGCATTGATATCGCACCAATGTTTATTGCCAAGCAGTGCTGGCACAGTATCAAGACTGTTTTCTCCTTTTGCTTCTGCATGGCCTTTGCTTTTTTTTCTTTAATTAAACTGCTCCTTATCTCAACCCATGAGCCTTTTTTCATCATATTTTCTCCCCTTGTTCTTCTGACGAGGTGGGGTGAGAGTGGTGTAGTGGAGCTTAGCTGTCTGTGTAAAACAACCATACTGTCAATGTCATAATGATAGGAGTCAAAAGAAGTAGTGCTATAATTATACAGTATTTGTCCTCAGTAAAGAAAGTGACTGCAATGTGTTTGTGAATGCTAAAAGTGATAGCATGTATGTACTGCCTACTGTTGACATTTGTACCTGGATAGTGAACAAAATGTGTTACCTGTGCATCCAGTCAGGCTTCAGGTTATTCGGGAAAATGACCTCTTTCAACATAGTGATGAAACACATTCAGAATCTCACTAATATCGGAACTATTTTAGGTACAGTTGTGACTAGAGGTGGAATCAAGTATGTGAGTAAGTGCGTTTTGGAAAGGAAAAAGTGTATTTTTGAGAGGCTTGGCTTTTCATTTCCAGAAATGAGGGATGCCTAAGAGGATTAAAGCAGGCTTTTATCATCGTGATAAAATGCCAAATGATTTAGCTGTGACAAAGAATTTCCACTAGTGTCTCTGGGGGGATAGGTTTTGAAAGATCAACTGAAACAAATTTTTTAAAAGGTGATATTTAATTGAATGCTCCCCAAGAAGAAGCTTCTTGATTAATAATGACTTTAAAAAAAAAAAAAAAGATTCAGAAAGCATCTTCTCATAAGGTAAGGTCACCGAGGCCCCATTTTTTTTGAGAAACATCACTATTTTTGCAGCTCATTTACTGTTTGATATAAGATTAATTTCTGAAGTCTGTTGAAACTAATGGAAGTATACCCATTCACTCGAGTACAGTTTGGATTAGGTCCATTGTAAATATTGAAATACGTTGAATGCATTGCAGAAAATTTAACAAAAGCCTTAAGCTGAAATGAATTATTTATGCATTTTGCAATCTTTATCCTAATATTTGGAGACTTTAATATAGCAAGTAGATCCAATGGAAACCAGTTAAAGCAGGAAATTAAAAAAAAAAAAGAGAGACTATAGAGGCTATGTTGTGGCAAAGTACTACGGAAGCTTTTGAGCTGCTTCGTGATAATTTGTTTGGAATACTTAACTGTTTCAGCTGAAATTATACCAAATCTCTATTTACAGCTTATCCTGCTTAATTTCCCTATTGAAGTGTCAGCTAGTGCTCCCCTACTAGAAATGCTCAGGTCTGGTCCAGATAGGCTCTGAATGGAGTCTCCTCCAGCCTTGACGTTTGTGTCTAGCTAAGTGGTAACCTCATGGTTATTGTAATTGATACCGCTTGGGGATCGCTTAACAGCAGTATTCACTGATGATGATAGTCTGTGAGTGACAATTAAGGATGTATTTTACCTTGGGTAAAAGGACTCCAGAGAGACTTTTTCTTCTGTTTCGATCTGATTTATATACATTGTTTTTCTGTTAAGAGGCTAATACACCTTTATATCTGAAAACTGTTTTTGCTGAATTAGATGAAATACCTTTCTATAGCTTACAGGCTTTCTATTTGAACTGTTCGTAAGTAGACTGGTGTGTTTGGGGAAAACTCCCACATATATATATACACACATTCCTAGCCATATGGGTCTAGTCTGGAAGAAATATACCTGCTTTACTGCTAGGGATATTATATCCTTACTTGTAATGAAACAAAAAGGAGAACCTTGCCTTTTTAATTGTTTGCTCCTGAGAGCTACGTAGCTGTGGGAAACAAACCTTTTAAAACACTGTCTTATGAAAGTAAAGGTAAGTTGGGGGGAAATATTGTTTGTGTCTGATGTGCTGCTGAGTTCAGTGGATTTGGACAGAATTTCCACATACACTAGGACAGGATTGGACAAGCAAAGTAAGCTGGGGAGCATCTACTTAGCCATCCCTTGAAGTGATGTTTCTTCACTTTAAATAATTTAGAGTGGGAAGTTGTTGTAGTAATTTGTATCTTTCAAACAAATTCTGTCTGTGAAACTGAAGGCAAAGAGATAAATCATAAGATATATTTGCTCTATCCTTCGGGTCCTTTGTGACGGATAAAAACTGCCTTAGAGCTGAAACTCTGAGATCATGTGGGTGTCACGGGCAGTATTAACTGCTTTAGTTAGTGTCACAGTTAGAGCATGACAGCATCTTAAATTCTGTCACACTCTTCATGTTTATTTATAACTCCAGCATCAATATTTATGGCCACCCCTGGAACATTCTCATGACATGAATCTCTCTGAGTGTTAAAGATTTCACAACGAAGAAGGGACTGACAGGATGATAACCTTTATATTTTGCTGGTAGTGCCTTCCATGTTGCAGTGTTAGGATTGGTCGTTCTAGTATTAGGAATATCCGCTGACATAACACACTCAAATGATACACCAAACCTACAGAGTCATTGTTTAAAAAGCTCTAGAAGGCATAGGTCCCAGTGTAGCAAAAGGCCCAGTATTGACAGTTAAGGCTGGGCAAGTCAAGGGTCTGTAAGTATTGAGAATAGTGGCCTTTTGCTCAGCCTTTTACTGGCTAGAGCCTGCTGATACTTTAAAAAGTGATATTATACTGAAGTCATCAGGAACGTGGGACACTGAATATCCCTAAAGCCATTTTTTGAAAACAAAACATAGTTCCATCAGTTTCTCAATGTTTGCTACATTTTGTGCAATTAAGGATAGGGAGAAGTCCAGTCTGCTTTTAGCTGGCTCAACCTTGTCTTGCAAAACCACAGCTTTAAAAACTAGGTTTAGCCTCTGTATTAATTTGTCTTGTGGGATTTCTGTGAAGAGTTGACAGCAAAGCATAGATCAGATCTAATAAAATGTGTAGGCAGTGAGTGTTTGTGAAATGTGGTTTATTAAGTGTTACAGCAGTCTTAGAAGCTTCAACAGCAAAACAGCTATCTAGGCTAGAGGAAGTGTGCTCAGCAAGGAGTGTAGAGCTGGAGTGTAAATGACAAGCCCTCTGAGAGGGAATAGACACAGCTTTCTACTTTTGCCTTTAATGGCAGCATAAGCCAACAAAGTTTTGAAGGAACCAAGAGGAGAAAGAGGAAGGCAGAGACATTTTAGTTTCAGAAAGCTTCCCAAGGTGAGCAAGACTCTGAACTACTTGTGGCACTGAAGGTGTCTGCTTGTTAAATATAAATTCGAATAAATGCACTGCTGTCCCACGATCTACACAAATGCTTCAAAATGCACTCCAGTGATCTCATGAACTTCCTAGGAGGTGATGACCACAAATAAACCAATGCTGAACAAACCTGTTAGATGCAAACCAAAATAATGTGTGTATTTCCAGGAGTTGGAAGGATGTGTTTTCCAGCAAGTTGTGAAGGTCCTTTTAGTGTTCAGTAGCCTGAGGTGTCAAAATAAGGAGACAAATTTCTCTGAAGGGATGTTAACTAGTCCTTTCTGACGATGGGCAGTGCATGTCTTCAGCAAATGGATGATACTGAGTTACTCAAGGTGTCCTAGAATTTTGGAAGGGTATCAAATCCTATAAATGTCATTTTGCATTTAAATAGAGCTTACTGAGTTAGCACATTATATGACTGTCTCCTTGAACTGCTGATAAATGATGGGGTTTCAGATCACGTTGGGAGTACTTTCAAAGTAATAAACTGTGGTTATCTCTGCTTCTTAATTATGCAAAACTGGTAATTAAATTACAATTGCGCCTGATCTCTAACTTTTTTTTTT
>VXAL01013523.1:118445-156486 GCA_013399475.1 Chauna torquata | reverse complement strand
TTTAGACTAAAATTCTTGGTGTTTTTTTTATTTCATCTCAAGAGTTCCTGTCCAATGCGTATGTTTTGGCTGTACTCTTATTTTTTGCTCTTCTGTTGCAAAGGACATTTCTCCAAGCATCATACTATGTTGCTATTGAAACGGGAATCAACTTGAGAGGTGCAATACAGGTATACAATATATTAATTAACCTGTTTTCATACAATCACACATGCATTTGTAAATATATAACTGTAGTAGTTGAATTGTTACAGCAACTGGAGAGAGTTCTCTCCTGAAATGAATTCAATGTAGCCATTGCCACTAAAGATTGCATTAATCTAGACCTGGTTTCTCTTTTATCTACATCTTACTTGATTTTTTTTTTATAAACATTTATTAATATTTAAATATACTTTGGACAAAAGGATAGGTTGTATTTCCAGTACATGGAGTAGCGTTTTATTCCATGGGTCGTGCCCCAGAACAACCAGGCATTTGTGGAGTCTGTAATTACTGAACATAAGATTGGTAGAATGGAGTCTGTAATTACTGCATAATTGTGAACAGCAGATCAAAGTTTTATGTAGCATACAAAGATCTGTGCCTGAAAAAAGAGTAAATGGGAGAATTAGGTGTTATATTACCATGTGATATTGCCAAGTGCACTGGCTGAAATCTATCCTCTGACAGCTTGAAAGCCAACCTTGTAAGTTACAGTGTTGATCCACTGAACTGCATAGATCCTGTGAGAATCTTGAGATAGGTGGATGCTTTCAATAGCAGCATAATTATTTAATCCTCTTTTGATCATACACTTGGAAGCAGCTGTCAGCTGTCAGACTTCTGGATTACTTCCATTGGTTTTCTCGCATTAGAGTGAAGTAGAAAATTCCTAAAGAAACAAAAATGTGACCTAAAATATAGAAGGTACAAAACATATCAAGCAGAAGTGCTGCAACTAACTGAAAAATAGTTGGACCACAGCAACTGGAAAATGGTAAAAGGAGAATTGCAAGAAAATGGTGTTACTTTTCCATCAGTTTTGTTTAAGAAAAGCTATGCGTTCTGTGCACTGTGTATTACGTAGAGGCTCAGATAACGCCAGCAGTTGTACTATTCAAATTGGAAAACTTCTAGCCATCATTCTAAGTAGCAGAATTAACGATAATGGCAGTCTTATTGCCAGTATTTACAGACAAATTCTTTTTTCCTGTAGTTTTTCAATTTTCTTTAAACCTTTTATCTGTTTTACTCCCTTGTGTAAACCTGCACCTGGTCAACATGCCCGATATGACTTTATGCCTCATGATGGATAGTTGACACTTACCAGAAGGCATTTACTGAATCAGGGTGCCTCCTATCAGTTAAGTCTCATGACTGTAAAGCATTATTGTGCAGCCTTTTACCAAACAAGCTGGTAAGAGTACCCTGTCATTATTGTGCGTTGTGTAATTAAGTTATTTTTGTACATGGTGCCTGGTTCTGTACTGAGGTAACTAGTTCAGTATAGAATCAGAGCTGTTGAAATTATTTGCCTGTGAATTAATATTTGCAATGGAACTGGGCTCTGTAGCCAAAATGTAACAACATTCTCAGCCAGGAATACGGTTCTGAAGTTGGATGAGACCTAAATCAATTGCCAGAGAAAAATAAAAAGGATTATAATCTATTGACTATCAAATATTGAATATAATATTATTTTATTAGCACTAGTTACAGCAAGGGCACTCCATGGCATAAATTATGAGTATGGTTCTTGGGCCAGTTGGGGAATAAAGGTTTCATTCTCTTACTGATTCACAAAGATGCAAAAAGGGAGTAAATAGACAACCATTATGTACCTAATTGCACTGTGTTTTTTGTGGGCAAACAATAGGATAGTAGCTTAAAATTTTTAATCGTAACACAAAAAGGCCAAACTTTAATCTCTTCATTCAAGTTCCTGGGAATTATAGTTTCCCTTGGCATGCTGGACTATGCGTGTGTTTTAGTTGGAACTAGAAATCTTATTTTATTTCTGTATACTAACAGTTTTTTATCTGTCTTCCAGACAAAAATATACAATAAAATTATGCAGCTTTCAACTTCTAACATGTCTATGGGGGAGATGACTGCAGGCCAGATCTGTAACCTGGTTGCCATAGACACAAACCAGCTGATGTGGTTCTTTTTCCTCTGTCCTAACCTTTGGGCTATGCCAGTGCAGGTAAGGAGACAGAGCGTGCCTTTTTGTTATTAATGTGCGTAAATCTGTAGTGATTGTTTGCTTGTGACTTTTATGGAAGTAGAGATACCAAAGAAGTTAAAGAATAACTTGAAATAAGATTTCAAGCTATTAATATGTAGAAACATTATATGTAACATACTTCATATCTTTGACAGGACTTTAGGTATTTAGGATCCTGATCTTGACTGCTGCCAAACATACTTTGCATTGTAACAGGAATTTATAGGGTACGGTAGATTATATTATTCCAGTTCATTTGTTTATTGTATCAGAGGAGTTAACTGGAATATATTGCAGTCATTTGTCATCTGAATCCCAGCAGAAAAGTCAAGAGATGCAGCAGTTGATTCAAAAATATGATCACTTAGAGATGGTCCTTTGGACTTGCCTTAAAACTATTGCTGCATTATTGATGACAAATTCTAGCATATAGAATTCCACAGACTAATTTTTTATATGAAATGGTTTTGCTGCTTTATCCTCTCTGGTGTCTTTGGTGTCCTATGTCTAAATATCCCCACGCACCCCTTCTATCTCCTTTTCCACGTGGATGGGGCAGATCACTGCTCTCAATCATGCTCAATCGACTGGTGATGTCCTGTAGCTCTGTTGCATGTATAAATTCCAGTGAAGTACAACTGTCTTCATCAAGTCTTTGAGATGAGGAAAGCAGAGTTCTGGACTAAGAGGGTACTTTCATGATTGATTTAAATTTATCTTAATCTGTTCCCTTACAGGAGGAGTTCGTGTACTGGGTCCAACAGAGAAACAGTTTTACCTCCTTGCTTGTTTCAGCTCTGTAGGCTGTGCGTTATGTCACATGAGGTTGCAGAGCTACTGAAAAACTAAGCTAATTGTCTTTTTTTTTCAGTGAGGTTGTGTTCCTTTGAGTCTGTGAAATAGTCCATCTCACAGCATGGCCATGTGGTTAATTAAGTTTATGCTAGTAAGAGGGACAGAGTAGTAGGAGGTCAGAGCTATCTAAATACAACCTGGATCGTTTTTCAACGTTCACCCTTACTGGAAGACAGTAGAAAAGTGCAAATTACTTAACAAGACCATAGAAACCTCCCACCTTCCTGTTTAGGAATTTCCTGAGAAAGCTGACAATAAAGCATTTAGTTTCATCTGCTATTAGTACAGTACCCTGAAATTCTTTCTGGTTTCTTTCAGCTACTTGGTGTATTTTTGTTGAAAGTGTTTCGGTGCTAAAAGTAAATACACATACAAGAGGCAGCAGAGTTTAAATTCACTCAGTATTTTTCTAGAAGTATCATTTAGTTTCAAAACCTTGATGAAAACTCCATTGTGTTCATGTCACAAAGGCGGTCTGGTTCCAGCACTACACAGAGGCTGATTTGGCTGGTGTGGAAGTCAGAGAACTGCAAGTAATCTACCCAGGGGCTTTGCATTTTGCATTACCTGCTATTGCCACAAAATGAAATGATTTTCATGAGACTGTATGTGGATTGCAACTGACAGATCATATTTCCAGTCAGTTTCTAACATGACTTTAGGAGTTCCTGCCACTGTAAACATCTGATACTAGTGATTTTCTGTAAAATGTTGAGCATGTAAGAATACTAACTGAAAAGTTGAGAGAGTGAGAGAAGCCAGCCATTCAGGCGATTAAATTATATGAATGTCTTCCAAAGAGCAAGGCACTAGACTGCTGTCCATCCAGAGATCTGGATTCTTTTCTAACTATAAAGATATGTATTAGAATTGAGTGGATTTTGTAATTGTCCCTGTCAAAAACCAGAGTTTCTGGTCCAGCTACTACGGATCAGATGAACCAGTTCTCCTTTGTGCTGGTTTTAAAATCATCTCGTTGCATGGTAAGCCAGATTGATTTCCTAACATGGAGGGGGAACAAAAACAACAACAACAACAACAACAAAACCACCAATGACCTAGTTTAATTGTTTTCCCTGGATTTGGCCTTTTCCTCAGTTAGTGAGGAAGATGCTGGGAGGGGGCAAAACAGGACCTTTTCCATTGTCAGTGATGGTGAGTTTTTGAATATGTCTTGTGTAGCCTGAGTCTTTGGGGAGCGTTTATTCTCTGCAAAACCAGTTAGTGTCTTCCTGTAATACTCTGGGAGTCTTCGCACTTCTGCTGTATGTGTTTGAAACCTAGTATGTTACAATATGCCTTCTGATATCTCCGTGCTAATGAGGGGTAGATTGCTTCTGAGACTGCAGGAAGGAGAAATCTGTCTGAATGTTAGGTAGAACTCTGGCTAACTCCAGTGAGAGTTGTGTAAGGCCTCAAGTCAGGATAGTGAGCACACTGAAGTGTAAACAGTCAGCAACTTAATAATCAATGACTTTTTTAAACTGTGTTTTTTTGGCCTACAGTTTGCATTCACTCTACATGCGTGAACTATATATCACTATACCTGTTACAATAAAAGATTCAGAGAGATTATAGTGATTTTTACAAGTCATAGTGTGTCTGTATTTATACAATATAAATGCATTTATCTCTTCCTCATGCAGGATTAACTGCACTGAGGTATAGACCAGATTTGCTGATCTGCTCCGGAGAGGCTTATATTTTTTCACTATGTCAGTTCAAAACATTTGACTTTCTAGAATTAAAGAAGGGTGATGAATATAGCAGTTACCAGCAGGTATTTTTCAGAGAGAAATTTGATTTATGTTTTTAGCATCAGGATGCTTTCCCTGGAATTATGAAGGAAAAAAAAAAAAGATTATTTTAAAGCGGGGAAGTGGGTGGAAAAAAACAATGGTCAAGGAACATATGGTAATATTAATTTCTAATTGCGAAAGAGAAGACAAAAGACAAGTATAATGAAAAGAAACTGATATGAAACATGGCTACAAGTTGGCAGTTTGTTAGTACTCATCTGGTTATGAGGCTACTTTTTTGTACATTTACTAGAAGTACCCTGAAGTAAGCAGCCGGTGGGTTGTATACTGACAAAATGATATTGCTGAAAGAGCTAGGAAGCATTAAGAGGAGTCTACCCCTTTAAAGATAGTATTTAGGGTCCAGTTATCCTGTATGCTTAGTGTCCATTTTAAATAGGTTAATAAAACAGCCTATATGGGAGGTACCAATTTCATGTGCACTTTTTCTGAGACTACTCTAACAGTTCAGTGCAGGGAGAGCTTTAGCATAACTGAGAATTAAGTCAATTTCATTGCATGTTCTGTAATGACGTTTTGCTGTAACATACCAGAGGTCTTGGACTCAAAAAGATTTCCTGACACTCTTCTGAAAATAAAATTATATTTGCATTAAAATTCACCTTGCAGTGCTCTTCAGCATATCAGGACAATTGCTGTCAGAGCATGCTCCTGTTTTGTGGATGGTGTATGCATTGCAAGATATGACTCAATGGGTCATGTTGGTCACAAAGTTTTCTCTAAAACATGTTGCTGCAGCATTCATTCAGTATCCTGTTTTATGAGGCAGTGAAAGCAATTATTGGATACTTGAGAGATGGTAAATAAGAAGTTGAACAAGCTTCATTATTATTTAAAACAGATTTTCAATTGTTTTTTAGCTCTTAACCAGACAATCAGCATTTCAGCATCTGGTGTGAATATTGTAATTATCCTTGACTAGAAGACCTAGTCATTCGTAACAAGTTAGGTTTTCTATACAGTCCAGATAATCTGAGTTCCATCTTTGCTGTGACTGGAGTCAGTAGGAGCTTTATCATTGCCTTAAGTTACTGTTTGAAGGCCATTGAAATCAATGAAAAGAGGCCCAGGGATGCCTATCAACTGAAAGATGCCCTCGCTAGGTTTGGCTCAAACCCTGGGAGCAAAATGAGACCCTGTAAAGGCTTTTTCACCCTCCACTTTATAAACACCCATGCTTGATTCCATTGTGATTATTTTGAAAAGTCCTGTATTCTCATGTCATGGGTTCATTGGCAGGGTAGTTTACAGTGGTAATGAAAGGACATTTGTCTCTTTCAAAACAGGCCACAAAGCGATTTCTGACTGACAGTATTTGCTATCTTCAATAAAAGAAAACACTAGATACTAGATTTATTTTATTTTTAACAGTAACCAGAGGTATCAGTGAGTTTCTTGTTCATGATATGTATCTCTGTAAGATAAGAGCTTTGGGATTTTGATGAAAGGGAAGCAAAGTGTTTCATTACACAGTTGTTTAAAAATATGATGATTACCTTATCAGAAATATTAATGAGAGCCTTCCTATCTGCCAGATACTGTCTTCTAGCTGTTCGAATATTACCACTTACTGTTTATCCTTGACTGTGTAGGGTGCATGTGACAAATACAGAATCTCTTGCAGTAATGTTTATAGATTTCGACAATTCTCAGATACTTCTATCCACATACTTCTACTGAGAGTATATTTTTGTCCCACACAGGATGAATATATTAAAAAGGCTTCCCCTTATCAGAATATAAAAGAGAAGATGCAAGTGGAATCATTTTTAATGTATTGAAAACATAGCAATTTTGTTGCAAAGATTGAACCTTTCAATAGCCAGGATGGAGAAAAAATACAAGCCGAGAGCTAGCAAGTCCCTCTGAATCCAGTAGATGGAATAGCTTTCCCCTTGTTTTCATGGGAAGCTGAGGCTCTCTTTCTACAGCTAGTATGTCCCATATTGCCCTTGACAATCAACCAGTAGTGGGGTAGCAGTAAAACAGGGAGTCGCTGTTCAATGTTGACTTTGTATTTTTGAAAAAGTACGTTAGCTGTACACTGTTGAATGCTTTCCTGTATTTTAGGTGCCTGGGTTGTCTGCCTGTGGAGAAGCAGGTGGGAATGAATATCTTAATCTGTAAAGACAACTCATGTTCTGGAGGGAACTCTGTCAGGGCGATCTCGTGGAGGCCTTGCATGTGTTCATTGGCTTCACACGCTCGTGGATTTCCTGACTTCACATGGAAGCAGATTGCTCACTCACTCATCACAAAAAGATTTTTAAATTACCATTTAACCTTTGCTCTTACTAGTTGTGTGCAGCATATACAATAGGACTTTACTTTCATGATGCCTCATGTTCCCTAAGTAAATACTGTGACTCATTTGAGTCACATTTTAGTTTAGTTCTTCTGCAGATAGACATCAAAGGATTGTTAAGAAAAAAAAGTTATTTTCTCTCTGTGTGGCTTGAATTCATGAAAACGTTGACAAAGAAGTGGGTAAACTCTGGACTCTGTTTTTCTTCATGCAAGCACCCAATTCCCATGAATATATGTGGGAATGGATGACTACTGAACTTTGAAATGAAGGAAGGTAGTGTTTCTGTGAAGGTTATATGAGTATGCAAATATAGCAAGAGTAGTAGATAATGCTTTAAGGAAACTTCCAAATTATTCTTATTTTTAATCAACTTAAGGGAAATTACATATGAAATTAACTTTCTATCTCTGTCGTGTGGTCTGACTGATTTATTAGCTTGTACCATGTTTTGTATAGTAGAGTGTCAGTGCTTTAGATCATTCAGGAGTCAGACATCGGAATAGTAGTAATTAACATTGGTAGCTTACACATCTCGTTTACATTTATTGAGCTGCTTACTTTAACTCTTTCCACCCAAACTCTGGCCTGCTTCTTAAATTCTTATCTATCCAAAGACAACCCTTTTTTCTTAAGCTGTTTCTCTAACCTTTTTTTTAACATTCATTGGCTGTCTGGTACTGTGCATCCTTAAAACAATTCCTTTCGAGTTTATGTTAGTGTTTATTTGAAGTGGAGGTTCTTACTAATAAGATTATGATGGTCCTTTTTTTGAGTGCTCCTCAGCAATAATGTCATGAATATTGACAGTTGCATTTTTAATGGTATTTCATATTTGCTTCTCTAGTAAGCAAAGAAGCATTCCTTCTTTGTGGAATTCCCATGTGTTGTAGACTAGTGGGTTCCGATCAAACTGGGTAGTTTCTTCCCTTGGTGTAAAATGCCTCAATGTCAAAGAAGGAAAAAAAATCAAAGCAAATGCATGCTATGTCGTCTGGTCAATGGGGAAGAATATTTAATAGTAGCCATGAAGGGATTAGCCCAATCTATTACTTGGAAGCATTTTAAAATAACTTTTACGTTTTATTTAAAGGTTTTTTATTAATGTATTTCTTTTTAAATAAAGTTACTTTAAATAGCTCTGGGAGTTGTTATAGAAGATATGCAAATCTGTACACCCTTTTGTATTATTCATCATGGGGAGTTCATGAAACATAGAAACTTGTAGCTAGCACAGTTTTCTAAATCTCTTGCAGTGTGTAATTAAAGTCACAGAATCCACAAGCTGGGGAGGAACACTTGAGGTATATTTGATCCTTTGACAGAATATCCTGACTGATCTAACCACACTGTGGCAGTGATGCAAGAACGTGTGATGTTGGCTGCAGTGGTTGTTGTTTTTGAATGTGCTGTCCAGTTACCCCGTGATTGTTTTTTGTGGTACGTACACAAAGTGAAGTCATCCCAAGTCTTCCCCTCACTTTCTTTTCTCCCAACAGATAATTGTAGGAGTTCTTCTGCTCTACTACCTTCTAGGAATCAGTGCCTTAATTGGAGCAGCAGTAATAATAGTACTTGCGCCTGTTCAGTACTTTGTAGCAACAAAACTCTCGCAGGCCCAGAGAAGCACATTGGTAAGTGTCTTTACACTCGCACATGATACTAGTATCACTTCTGGTATTTATGCATTGACCTGTGTTTAGAATTACAAAACAAAAAAAGCCAAATTACTAAGCCAGAAATGATCCTCAAACACTTTGTAATGTTCAAGAATGTCAAATGCAAGAATGTGTAAACATGATAAGCTTAAGCAGTAAAGATGTAATTTGTCTTGGGGTTTATATTTTTCAGCCAGTCTGTGCTTCCTTAACAGGAAAAAACTTAAGATCTTTCTAACTTGCAAATGTAAATGGCCAGTAATCATTGACTGGAATGGCCTTGTGCAGCCAATGATGCACAAATAAATGAGTCATGCAGGGCAATCTGTCCAAGTAAGTACGAAGTAGGAAAGCTACATCCAGCCCCAGATCCCAGACACGTCATAGATGTGGAAACCTATGGAAGCGACTTGCTTAACCTCTGGGCAGATCTAGCTCCCACAGCATGCTCCTCAGCTGGGGAGCTTAGAGGTCTGCTAAGTCATGAGCTGTTTCTTGATCCCTCACTTGGCTTGTCTATAATTTGTCTGGATTGCCTGCATCACTGCTGAGAAGGTTGCCTTGTCCAGCTGTTCTGAACCTTTTCCCCACACTTGGCAACTGTTGCACTGCCAAGGTATGAACCTGTAATGATGCTGGACAGCAGGTTACACTTACTGAAATCTTTTCTAACACAAATCATGGGTGGTAATGGGAAATTTGTGCAACTTCCTGTGGGGAAAGTAATGTCTTCACATCAACAGTATACACCCTTCTAGAAGTTTAGACAACATTCATCCTTGTAGCATCCAAGCAGACAGTCAGCATCACCTAGAAATTCCTGCAGATGGGAGCAGCGCATTTTGTGGTTGGAATGTCTCTGCTTTGCAGTGAAGTGCAGCACAAAGATCATTGGGCTAGCCTGAAAAATGGAAGCAGTGTAACTTTACTAGTGCCCTGTAGTGCCAGAGCCAACTGGCCCTGCTCAGAGTCAAGGCTCCCTGTAGGATCCCAGTTTCTTGCTAATGCAGCCTTGTTGCTTTGAAGCCTGGTACCACTGTTTTCGATGTCATGGTGGCAGGGCAGAGCGGTGTGCCCAGTTGCACCTTGTCTGCTTGTTCTGATCTCCTCTGTACATATTCAGTGTGCCTGTTGAAAATCCAGCCAATGTGCTGGGCAGTAAAAGTCATGAGAGGCTGCCTTGGAGTCTCCTTCTCTGGAGATATTCAAAGCCCACCTGGATGCCATCCTGGGCAACGTGCTGTAGGTGATCCTGCTTGGCAGGGGGGTTGGACTAGATGATCTTCAGAGGTCCCTTCCAACCCTGCCCATTTTGTGCTCAGAAAGCTGACAGAGGAGTAAAATTCTCAGTACAAGGTATGTGATTTAGGAGGATGTGATTACAAACCAAATGGCTTTTCACTCAAGCTCTTGCCTTGACAAGGCAAGATTCACTGAAGAAATCTCACCTTCACAAAAAACAACAAAACATCTAAATGGACAGAGCATCTGTCCATAGTAGAGGAGAATACTCGACTGATTACAAGGGGCTGCATACAATTTTTGTGTGATCCTTATGTTCATGGGCCAGCCAGGTGCTTTAATTATACTCTTTAACTAAAGTCTATGTAAATGTTCCAGGAGTACTCCAATGAGAGACTGAAGAAGACAAATGAGATGCTTCGAGGCATTAAGCTCCTTAAACTCTATGCTTGGGAACACATCTTTCACAGCAGCGTAGAAGAAACCAGACAAAAAGAAATGACTAGCCTCAAGTCTTTTGCCCTTTATACCTCCATATCCAGTAAGTCTCCTCCTGCATTCTAATCCACTGTTCAGCTGAAGTGCTACTGCATTATTAGCTGCTAATGAGTTTACCATTTCTCTGTTGAGGTTGTTTCAGTTGCTTTAGGCTCTGATCCCATACTCCTCACTTTACATTTCGTCAGACGTTCCATTTGATTCAGCAGAATTTTGCCTGTATAGGAAGTAAGTCTAAAAGAGAAAGCCAAATTAATGTTTTGTAACATTAGCTTTCCTCAAGGAAAGCTGTTAAGGGACAAGTGTTTCACAGGCTAATTCCAGGTGGCAATATTATCCTCTGTAATATAGCATTCAGGAAGGAGCCTTTGCTGATATTCCCCCCAGGCCCCTCCTGCATTTTGCACAATACGGGGTATCACAATATCATGTGATAGGAAATGTCTTTGCATTGAAGCTCCAACAGATGGTACTTACAATTTCTTACTCAAAATTTGGATTCCTTATAAAAACAGGTGATTCTTAAGAGTATTACTGTGTCCTGGAAAGAAAAATATGACAGTGCTGGCAATTTCATCATTACAAATCCAGATTTCTTTCATCTCATTTCAAGCTTCTTTAAGGCATTTATCTTGCTTTTAAAAACATCTAGGGCCAGTTGAACTCTGTAATTGAGCAGGTCATATGCAACACCTGTATAATTTCTACTGTAGTACTTCAGAAATAATTAGTCAAGTCATACTGAAGAACACTGTTCATATCTGTAAAATATTAGTGAATTGGAAACTTTCGCAAGAAGTATTCAAATGCTACAAGCTACCTGTAAAAATACCTTCTAGACTAATAAAGGAGACTATTCCTTAGGAGAATAACTTCCAGTCTGGTTAGTATTGTTTGATGACATTTGCCCAAGAGATGTGCCGTTGACTTTTTTCCCTGCCAAATGGTCATGTTCTTAATGTATTCTGAGAGCAAGATCCTGATCCCATTGAATTCAATTGACGTTAAGCTGAGGTTTTCGCTGACTTTTGAGACCAGATTTTCTCTCTGGGGATCCTGAGCTCTCTATGCTTATAGGGTAGTTTGCATTTCAGCATAAAAGAGAATTTAGCTGGAGTAGATTATGTGACCGGAAACTCCATCCTACATGCAGATCAGGGTGGGTGGGCTCCCTTTGTTGTAACTACTTGAAGTTTATACAAAGTGTGACAACTCTGCAGAAAAAGCTGCTTTGTATTCCAACACAAAAAAGAATATTTTCCGTAGAAAAATATTAATGTTTTTCTAAGGTGAGGAATAAACCATGAATTTCTAGGCTTTAATACATATTTGCCTTTCAAAAGCTAAGCTTTTACTTCAGAAATATATATACAAATATACCTATGTTTTCAAAGAGTTCCATCTGTCAAGGAATTAGAGCTACATGAAGTAACACAACTATTTTATTTACGCTTGAATAGAGTTTACAAATATGCTACAAGATTTATTAATAATCTTCTAAATGTAGGAAAAAGGAATGTCTGACAGTGCGTTAAGTTCTTTGTGGAGTTTACACCCAGAAAAGGATGGTCATACATTCAAGCAGAAGTATTTATGGGTCAAATGATGGCACTCTGCTTCAGATGAAGTAACTGGGGAGTGCTTTTACTGTCTGAACTTCAGCTATATCTGGTAGGAAAAAAGGACAGGCGCAGTTTTTGTTTGTTTGTTTTTAAAAGTGGCTAGCCTCTTTCTTTTCTGTTAAGCATGTACTGATCTTTTAAATCTGTCTTATTTATAGATTATGTAGTCTTTCTCTGTATTGTTTACTTCATGGAGTAAGATTGAGCAAAAGTCAAAAGGAAAGGGAGGATGATTAAATAATATCCTCACGATGTGACAGAGGGGATGTCAGTGTGGGACAGGATCATAGCTCTTGTTCTAAGTCAGGCTCTCACATGGATAACTGGTTACTACTGCATTGTTAACCCATATTCCTGCCCCATCTAAAAGAGATCCTGGTACAGAAATTTTATTTGCTTGCTTCTCCCCCTCCATCTGTTTAATAAACTCTAAATGCTATTGTGTATGAGTAGCTATAGTAAGGGAATCCAGGGCACCAACACAAACACTGTTAGAGGTCAGGGAGGAAACTGGTTTATTGTTTGCATTTTAATAACTCAAGGCCCTGCTGAAATTAAAGCTGTACCATGCTTAGATCCTGTTAGAACCTGTTAATGTCCTGAGAATATTCGTAATCAAAGTACCCAAGCCTGGCCAAGCAGGTGTAATTATGCCTAACTGAATGGAATAAACCACCTAGTTAAACTTTCTGTAGCATTACTGTGTGGAAGCACAAGGTCCTGTGCAGGTTCCTGTCTGAAGTATGCCCAGAGTTTCAGCCTTCTGAGCTGATGTGCTTAGACTGATACCTAGTTAGCAGTTCAGACTATCTACCTTACAACTAGTCCACATAGCTACCTCATATCTGTTTAGGTCCTTCTCGCAAAATAAGTCACGTGCCCAAGGTCAAAAAATAGCTTGGTGGAAGAGACCGACATGCAAACCCCTGAAGCTTTGACCTTACCACAAGACCATCTTTATTCCTTAGCTGAACTGGACTCTAGCTCCATCTCTGTAACTGTGGATCTGCTTTCTCTTCTGGAATAAACAGTCCATACCTTTTCTTTTCAGCTGTAGCATGACTGTGCCTCCACACAAAAAGCTGATTAGAAGAAGATTTTTTACTGTGAAACTAGGGGTAGCAGTAGCCAGGAGGCTTGACTGTGACCTTGAGATTTTAATGAGTGAAATGTATGATGCTTGTGACACCATGGTTGCACAAAATCTACCAGGAAAAAAAAGAAAAAATTGAGTAAATTCTCCATAAGAATAAACTGTTTAAGTCATCAGTCCAGTGCTGCACTACAGCGGTGCCAATCTTTCACTAGCCTTTGATCTGCATCCCAAAACTTGAGAGTGCCACAAAGCCCTGTAATTCACAAGAGGTGTCTCAGAAGTAGGTCTCAACATACATGCTAGTGGCTCTCCCAGGAGCTCCTGCCATTGGGCTGCGGGATGGGGCAGAGCTAGTTGTGCAGCCAGCCTGCGTGGCAGCCCCGGTGGTATGACCTGTACAGCCTCTGCCAGGTCTCCCTTCCTCTCACTGTCAAGCATTGAAGTTGTCTGCCAGACCTTGTAACAGCTCAGCCTCTTTGTCTGTCATGAGACAGAGACCTGCAAGTGCCCCACGCCTGATTTATGTGTGAGCTGAGCACACTTTAAAATCTGTAGATTGGTCATGTCTTCTAGGGTGCAGTGCTGGATTCTGTGTAACTGAAGAAAAGTTTAGTTTTGTGATAACTGGAGAATCTGTAGATGTGCATTTTTCCTATTTTAAGCATGGAAATACCATTGTAAAACAGTGCTAGTAGTATTTTAACACTTATCTTGGCTGAATGGAAATTGTGTCTAAATGTTCCTACATGTTTTCCTTCACAGTCTTTATGAATGCAGCAATACCAATTGCAGCTGTACTTATAGTAAGTATGAATTTTTCTAAGTAACATTAATTACAACCACGTTTTCAAGTGTAAGTGATGTGGAAATGAGGAAGAAGAAGGAAAGGATGCAAACCTGCTACACATTTGCAGTTCCTCTGGGAGAGAATGGAAAATGCCCACTTGTCATCTGTGACCAGAAGCATCAAGGAGTACGCAGCTCTTTTCCAAACTGTTAAGAGAATATAAATTATGGTTCTTACATAGGAGGTAGTAAATGAAATGCTTGTGAAATACAAAGTCTTTGTACTTTTCCTTCTTTATGACTAAATGCTGATGGTAGTGTCTGTATCTTTGTAGACATTTGTGGTCCATGCTCATCTGACAAGAAAGGCTGACTTCTCCCCATCTGTGGCATTTGCCTCCATCTCCCTGTTTCACATTCTTGTGTCTCCATTGTTCCTGCTCTCCAGTGTGGTTAGATCCACTGTCAAAGCATTAGTAAGGTGAGATCTGTAAAGTGAGTGTTTTTGCTCCCACCTCTCTGACTTTTGAAGCTGTTACTATCGTTCATTTTCCAATTGTAAGTTTACAAATAACATGGCTATTATTTATCAGTGGTTACTGTAAATTGCTTCCCTACCTTTTGCCTTGCATAGTGCCCTTGGTTGTAGCATGAAGGCCAAGTTCTTCACTGGTACGATTGTCAGAACCAATGTTTTGTGGTCTGCAGTTACTGCAGAATGAGTTGAGCTGTGTTGGTATCGCATGCAATGTATATGTGGTAACAAGAAAGGAGGTGAAAGCTTACTGAAGCTTTCGTTTTGTAAATCACCCAAATGTTTCCACCCGCATCAAGCATGCGGAAAGGAAAAAGATAATCGCAGAAGAACCTGTATTTCAGTGTGTATCACTTGGGTTGTGCTCTCCCGCTACCTCTTTGCATGAGAGGTGGCCTGTTGTTAGAGAGTTAGACTTAAAAAAAAAAAAAAAAAAAAAAAAAAAAAAAAAAACCTGTAGACGTAAAAATTGCCATGTGAAGTGTGGGAGTAAGCTAATGACTATATGTCTACTCCAAACTAGATGAATTTCATCTTTCTTACAAACACATTAGTCTGAGCATTCAAAACGTGAAATAGTAATTAGTACTTCAGATTTTTTGTCAGTAGAACTGGTATTTCACTGGGAGTTTTTCTTTGAATGTCAACAGATTTGTGTTTAAAAAAAACCAACAACACAAAAACCCAACTCTTAATACTTTCCATATTCAGTGTAACTATACCCAACTGATAAGGGAGGAAGAGAGTTTGGGCTTCTTACTTTGATACCTCTTTGTGACCTCAAATATAGCTGTCTAAAAGCTTGTGTAAAGTATGGGGCAGATACTGGATTAATTGCCTCGCTTAACTGCCTTTATGTCACTTTGGAGATGTGAAGGAAACTGTAGGAGGAAGCTGAGATTGCCCTCCCTGTTTCAAAATTCCCTGATGGTGCAAAGTCACAGCTGTGTCCTTTCCACTAAGAAGTGTGAAATCTGAGAGCATCAGCAGCTGGAATGAAATGTTTTGCAGGGACCATGGTAGTCCCTAGAGCTGTGGCAAATTGTCATGCTAAGATTGCAGCCAGCAAAGTGTCGGGGGGCTGACAGTGGTAATGGGCATTTATGTTGGTTTGTGTAAGGATTTTTTTTGTCAATGAGTTCTGTGCCTATTAATGCCGCAGTATCAATGCTAAAACAATTAGTATCAACCAAGTATTATTTGTGGCTAGCCAGGAGTTGTTCATGAGTGGTTCTGCAGTTATCTGCTTTTTAGCAGGCTATTGCCTTGTCAATTGCAGTGCAGGCAGGAGTCCCGTAATTGAATTTGTGTAACTAAATTGACTTGAACCCTGTCTTCCTGGCTGTCTGTATCTCAGTAGTTCACTTAGTGTTCCAGAGTGCATTGCTCCCTTGTGCTACTGGTGCTGCTCTGGATGTGTCCTCTGCATACCTCAACATTCAGCGCAGTCCTTTGGAAGCACACACCACATATTTTCAGCCCATGAAAACACATGCTTGCTTAAATAGCTTGATAAATGGGAAAAAGCAAACGGATGCTAGAAAGCTGTGTTTGTGCCAATTGAGCACAACTAATGTTTACTTGCTATAACTGTGGCCTGCTGTTACACCTTGCTGCTAATAAGTAGCTGATCTATAAGATCAGATAAAGGTAATCTAACTTGACAAAGCTATAATTTATCTTTTGTTAGGCTGAGATATTCTAACTGGTTTTAGCGAGTGTACAAGACAGCTTGTCCTTTACTGACAGAAAGGAACTGGCTAAGTGAAGTAGAAGATGATCCAGAGGTGGAATCAGCATGTAAAAGGATATTAAGAGTGCATTACTGACTTTGCATCTTGGGCACTTCACAATCACTGCTCTGTTAATGTTGGCTAGAATCCCTGATGCCAACTGCTCTTAATGATAATCACCACAAATAAACTTGTCAGTATCTTTTTATCATTACATATGTGCTGAATTGCAAAGCGTCATCATGGATTGTCATTGACACTATTGGAACAACGGTGTCATTCATTCCAGTGATAGAAGAGATTTTAAGCTTATTTGTACACAGGGTCACTACAAAATTTCCAAGTTGTGGGGCCAGGCTATCTGCTTCTGATTGAGAGAGGGAACTGCTGAAAAGTCTTTAGGAAGGTGACAAATTCTGTTCCCTTTCTGAAAAGTATTTTTAATATGTGTTTGTGCTACTGAAAATTTAAGCAGCTGGTTGATCTATTTCTTAAATGTTAGGTCTTCAAGGACAAAGGCTACAGCATGCAATTTTCCTTCAGCAAAGGTCAAGTAGCAAGAATGGCATTATATATCTTACTGGCTTTAATATGAAACTGCTTTTTCAGTCAGCTGTGCAAATAACCATGTTTTAATCAATACCTCTAGTGTGCGGGTTAAAAATAAGCTCCTCAGTGGGGATATTGGAATTCTGGTGAAATTGCTGTGTCAGCAAAATCTCTGCAGAGAACATACTTTTTTATTTATTCTTTAAGAGCGTAGAACAGTGTGGCACCCTGAAGTATGAGTTGATGCCTCTAACGAAAGATTCTCTCATAGCTGTCACTGCATTTCCTCAGTAATTGCCACAGGAGCAGCAACACCAGATTAACGCAGAGTGTTTGAGGCAGAGTTCTTACAGGGAAAAGTCTTGGCTTTTAGAGTACAGCCACCTTTATACACAAGCAGAGAGCGCAAATGAAACTATTAAATGGCTTAATAAAGACATTCTTGTTTGGGTATGCATGGTGCAAGAATATGTTTGCTGTCTTCTCTTCCTTCGCTTCTAGATCCTGGAGCCAATACACAGAGGACTTCTGTATCCGCAATTTACAACTTCAGAGCATTTACTCAAATCTCAGTGTAGTTTGCCTGTAAAGAATGTAGGTGCAGCTGCATCCCAACTCCATGTACAGTTGCTAAACCATCATTTAGTCTCCCTCTTTTAAATTGCTTAGATTGTAATACCTGCTCTCACCAAATCCACCCACCGTGTATCTCTCAGTTCTCAGATGACGGCCATTAGCAAGTCAGCAGGTTGACAGAAAGCCTGTAGAACCACTTCTTCCCTAGGAAGTCCCCAGCCAGCTTCAATGTCTGCTTGGTCCAAGCATTGTTTTTGCACCAGAGGAGTGTCCTGTGAGGCTCTCAGAAGAAACTAAATCTCCTTCTGAAGAAGGAATGCCCAGTACAGGAACGCAAAATAAGTGCTGACTTTTATTTATTTATTTATTTGTGATTTGCATACCAACAGTAGGCACATCTCACTATGCTGCAGTGGCATAGGTCGGCCTGTTCCTCTCCAATTAGCTTAAGGCTAAATATTGAAATCAATTATTTCAGTTGTCCTCTATAGATTTATTTTTATGAATTCAAGGCCTTCTGGCGCTTTGTAATTTTGGATACTGATAGTTAACTTATTTCCAGCTAGTTGAACCCATTTGACATAAAGTTCAGGGTTCAATCCACTCACTTTACAAATTTTGTTTGCTTGCCTTTTGAGTGGATTAGACAAATCTTATAAAGTCAAGTGAGGAGATCAAAATGATGTCATGATCTGTTAGATGTCATAATAAAGGCACATTATCTCTTAGCTAATTAAATGTTAAACAGCTTGGGAAGATTTTGTGTTCTCCTTTGGTGCTGCTTTTAAGATTCCTTTCATATCTCATCTGTTGAACACTCTTCTGTTAAGGTATGCTCCTTTTTCATGTTACCTCATACCCTTCATATTTCCTTGTAACTGGTTGATTTCAGCTCATGGTGTATAGATTTCATGAGACTTCTAGTGTTTGTTCAGAAGAACTGGCTGTGCAACACTTCGGTAACATAAACAGCATTAATTCTACTTTCAGCACATGGCTTCAAAACCAGCTACTGTTAGGGCTAGTCTCCATCACACCAAGTGCCTGAAAAAATCTTGTGTAATCTCTCTGGTGGCATCAGAGAAGGAAAGACCTGAGAAGCATCTGCACAAACCATTAAAAAGACATAGCTCTTAGTAGACAACAGAGCACATTTTGTCAAATTCCATGCAGTAACATCTCACGGAGCATTTTCATAGTAACAAAACAAAAACAAACCACGCAGCAGGCAGTGGCTGAAGTGCTAGAAGGGATGCTCTATAATAAACATTGCAGTAAGCAAAAGTTTTGCATTCCGGGTTGAGCTGTAATTCTGCTTTTCCCTTTCAGTGTGCAGAAACTGAGTGAATTTCTGTCAAGTGAAGAGATTGGAGAAGAGCATGATAAATGTCCAGAGCTAAGAAGTGAAGATAATCACAGCAAATACCAGGCAGTGGTGAGTAATAATGTTTAACTGCAGCTGAAGTGGATAGAGTCATTTGTACCCAGAGTAAATTTTTTTGCTTTTCCATTTCCTACTGATCGTTTTGTTGCAATTGCAAAAACTGATTTCAATACCCTGTACTGTGTAGGTGATAACATGATTGCTCTTGTGTAGGACACTTCGCTGGTACTGCCACCAATTACTGTGTATTTCTGTCTTTATGATATTTCACAGCCACTCAAAGTTGTTAACCGCAAGAGGCCTGCCAGGGAGGACTGGAACAATTACAGCTCTCACATGAGAAGACCAATTAACATCACAGAAGCAGATGATTTTTGTGTAAAGGTGATATGAAGGTCACTCTCATAACACTGTTAACTATGCTCATTAATAGTCACTTTTGTATTCTGGTGGCAGTTTCAAATTCAAGAACCAGCTTCTGATGTGAGGCTGTCAGACACTTATACCAAAGATTAACCTCCACCTTTCTTTTCTACGCCATCCATTTTAAGAATTGCCTGCTGACCTTTATATTGTGATTAGTTGTGTATATCCCTCTGGGTTTTACTCAGCAAATTTCCATTTGCAGTGTTTAACTTAGCCCTGTTTTCATGACACAGATTTCCAACTTCCTTGAAGAAAAGTTAAAATTGGCCATGCTGGTTGGAAAACTGATGCTCTTGATAAGCTATAGAAATGGCGAGAAGTAATAAAAACCCTGATGGTTGTTATAGTGATGATGCTCTTTATTTAGGAAGTCTGCTATTACATTTGCATTTCTGGCACAAAAGAATGAATAATTCAGTTTCATGGGGCTAAGCATGACAATTGGTTAGTACTTCTGAGGTTTTTGGGAAGCTGTCGTCTGACAACCTGCTTTGGTGCAGGAAAATAAGAGGAATATTGGCCAGGGGGTGAGGCAGCCAGGGATGGGGGCCGGGGGCCGGACAGGTAGATCAGCCTGGAGTGACGACAAAGGAGTTCCTCTCAAAGGAGGGGCCAGAGCAGTAAGCTCTGTGAGGATGGCATTTTTAAGATCTAGAATAGAAGGTGAGGGGCAGCCATAATCTTTGGCTCCATCTGCTGACATCATTGTGACAGGCTGCGCTTGGGTCCGGGAATTCTGCAGTTACCGAATCCTGTCTGTCTGCAGCTCATCGCCCCTGAGGGGGCACTTATAGAGAGAGTATTCTCCAGCTGTTTTTGTTAATCTAGAGGGAAGAGCTCCATATTTTCTTCTGCTTATTTTTTCAGGATGTTTCCCAAGATAAAGCCATCATTTTTTCTCCAGGAAGTTACCTCCAGGGTAGGATAGAAGTGTCCCATTCCACTCTTTTTCTCAGATCAAAAAATGTTGTACCTTATGTTGCTGAAAGGCTTTGAGAGCTTCAGTGTTTCTGAAAAAGTGAGAGAAGAAAATCCTGTATAACTACAGAGCTGTAAAATTGTCTCCTCTTTCCCATTTCTCACAGTATCCAGTGGAAATCTCCAGTTAAAATCCTGAACAGACTTGTTTCTTGTTTTTAGTCTTTTTAAATAATAAGATTGCCTATATCCAGAAAAGCCTAGCTTATCTGAGAATCATATCAGAAATACAAAGAAAAATATTGAAATAGGCAGCAACATCCAATTTCTGAGGACAGTTCTGCAAATCTGCTTGGAATTCGGACCGTATAATTGAAGTATATGCTGTAGTGTGTCTAGACTGACGTTCGTTGCTTTGCAGAGAGCAAACCATGAACCCTGTATGTAACTTAGTCATGCTGGAATCATTTCACATATTTCATGTGCCCACCTTACAAATAACAAAACAAACCCTAAACAGCAACTTTTTTTCCCCTTAGGAATTTTCCACAGTTATCCTGTTGTTGTGCTTGCTTGAGTTCAGAGATTGTTGCACAAGAGAATACAGACCTTTAGAAAATCAGTCACTTGAAAATCTGTTTTGTGCATTGAGCAAAGGCTAACTCTGTTCTCATGCTCAGTATAATGAAGGCAATAGATGTGTCTTTGTATGTTGAAAAAATAAGTCAGTCCTAAAGCTGGTTTTCTGTTTCTTATTTCTTTCCATCTTGACATAGATCACAAATGGATTTTTCACTTGGACACCTGAAGGTCCTCCAGCATTATCCAACATTGATATCCGAATCCCTCAAGGTACAAAATGACATCAGATGCTTTTTCGTGAGCATTTGGAAAATCCACAGCTTATATGCTGCCATCTCTCGCAGGTCAGCTAACAATGATTGTAGGACAGGTTGGCTGCGGTAAGTCATCTCTCTTGCTAGCCATACTTGGTGAGATGCAGAAGATCTCTGGGAACATATTCTGGAGCAGGTAATGCTATTTAAAAATTCGAACTTGAGTTGAGTAGTAATGCAGAAAAGGACCAAAATCTATCCTGGGAAACCTGGATAGGAGTCAGGGATTTTGCAGGTGTACAGTCAAAAGGAAAAACCTCGCCGTGACAGTAGGCGAACACATCAGAAAGAACCCCCAGCCAGGGCCAAATGAACCATCCATTCCTACTGGTGGAATAGATGGGTGTTCTGCACTCCAGCAACATTACCTGAGTGAAATCGTAATTCATAATCAGAAGTAATTAGCTGAAATGTTGTGCTGCTACAGAATGGCATTTCTACTTTCAGATCTGAGCTCGTGACTTTGAACAGCACTGTTCCTGCTCACCAGCAGTGGTCCTTGGTTGTGTTTCTAGATGTGTGCTCCATCCCAGCACTGGTCTAAGGCATGAGAAACTGAGGACATTTTTATAAGTGGCAGTGACCTTAGGATACCCCTTCAGTGCATTCTGCTTGATTTGACAAGAGGGAGATAGTCATGTCCTTCTTTCCTTTCTCAACGGGACACGGCAGCTGTGCTCCAACAGACAGATATTGACTGTACTTCTGTCTACCTTCTGTCCTGGCCATGAAGGGAGGAAAAAATGCTGCTGAACTCCAACGGCTGTGCTGCTAGGGCTTGGTCTTTTAACCCATACACTAAATGACAGATTGTAAAACATGTTGCAACTCCTGTATATATTTTCTGGTAATTGCTGCCATCTCTAGCTGATTGGCTGATCACTGTGTGTGAACATTTTTGGCTCATTTATTTTACAGTACTAGACTTCCTATCTATACAGACTACACTTTGCCTTTGGGCAATTATTTGAAGGTAAAGCTTGACGAATTGCAGAAGGATGTAGAGAAACAATTTTATTTCCAACTGAATGGGAATGAACAAACAACAACAATGCAAACTTTAGTCACTCTGATGGACAGAGAGTTGTTGTTACCTAATGGGTTCTGCACTGATTTTGTGAAACAGTTCTCACAAATTCCTTGAGAGTTTATAAAGATAGTATTTATATCCAGCTTTCATGCTTAACTCGGTCACACTGCTCGGAATTGCACACACTTTAATAGTACAAGGGGGGAAGGTTCCCCATTTTATAGGTGGGGAAAATGAAACATAGGAGGGTGACTCTTTTGGCTTGTGAGAGAGAGAAGAACAGATGCCAAAGTTCCAGAATATGCTGATGTATCCATTAAAACAAACTTCCCTAAACAGAAAATCGGAGTATGGCAAGGAACAGTACAGAGTCCCTGCAGCCTTATTAAGTGAGCTAATTTCATTTCAGCAAGGCTGCAATTTTTTATGGATGACATAACATGATTAAGAAGTGTAATTTGAATGTCTGATGCTAAACTAAAACAGATGACATGATGGTTCTGATCAGACTGTGTTTTTAAATAGCACTTGTTTAGAAGTCTGTACTTCACAACAGCATAAAGGTCAGAATGGGTTTTCATATCTTCTGTATGTGCAAGAGTATCACAAGGTATAATTCAGTTGTTAACACATTTGCTTTGCTATCTGTCAGATAAGTATAAAGGGGCTTGCAGCTGTAACAATCTTAGCAGTGTAACTGCTGGCTGCACTGGGACAGATCATTTTTTTGTCACCTTTCAGAGCTGCTATGATGTGCAGTGGTCTAATCAGAATGATGGATGTAGTTAATGTAGGCTGCACACCTGTGTTATAAAGCTGTCAGATGAGAGCTCCCTTAATTTGATAAGAAAATACTAATGCCTGATAGGTACATGCAACATTATCCCAGATTCAAGGAGAGTGATCTTATCAAGTAATCACCAGACCTCACAGCCTTAGCTCACGCAATAACATGTCACCAAAATCAGTAAGATCCTCAGTACGTTTCTTTCTTCAGGATGAGACAAATGCTTAGGTGCAGTCATTCATGTTACAGAATAGTCCTTAATTATTTAATTCTAAGTTTCCTTCCCCTTCCTTTCCTCCAAGGTCATAGCTATGAATGTGAAGGATATATCTTGCTGACATGTCACTCGGTGTTCAGGAAATCTGGGTTCTATTCCTGGCCCATCCCTTGGTCTAATGGATAACCTTACATAAGTCATTTCCCTCCCCTGTGCTTCCATGCTCTATCGATAAAACAGGATTAACTGTATATCATCTTCATTTGCTTCCTGTAAAATGGTTTATTTGAAAATCTTTAATAATAATAATTTTTTACTGGATTAGGAATTAGCTAATCAGAAGAGATGGCTAGCTCATTTTTTTTTGTTATTTGTGTTGCGGTGTATTTCTGGAAGATCCAACTCAGACTACTGCCCATTTTCCAAAGCAGGTTGAGAGCATCTGTGGCATAAATATTTTATAATAATGTTAGAGATTATAAACATAGAGAAATCATTATTTACATTCTGAACAGATGGTAAATAGTATTGATTTGACTGGTTATTGAGTAAATAATAGTGTCCCCCCTGCTAATTTCTTCTGGGCAGTATCTCACTTGAAATAGTACCAGTTCAAGTCCAGGGAGCAGTTTTTAGTATAAGATACTAGTCTTCTGGAGTAAATAATACCAGAAAATGGACCTAAATGAGAAATATTTTGCTTGATGTTATGTCATTTGTTTCTAAAGAAAACATATATACTCCCATGTGAATCTGGAGTCCTTTATAATGCGAAGGAAGTAGGTTCATTAAGGTTGTTCACAGTAGATTTTCTTCCTGCCGTACTCAATGTGGAGTTGACTGTCAAATGACAATATTTCAAAGTGATTTTGATGCCTAAAAAGTACATAGATTTCTATAAAGATGTGTTGGTTGGAGTTTTCAAAAACATCTAGGTGCTTAATTTCATTTGATTTAAATAAATAACTTTGTTCAGTACACTAACCTTGAGAATAAAGGTACTAGTGCTAGCTGGCTCTCAAATTCTATAGTACGTTGAATTTAGATACAGTCACTGCTTTACTATGTGTTAACATTTTGGACCTTTTAAACTGCAGGTATAGTTCTCCTCCTGGGTATTTATAAGCAAGTAGTGTTAACCTAAAGTTAATGAGACTGTTCTCTTTAAAACATGAAGAGCTGTGTTCCTCCTTGGTTTTGTTTATATCATTCGACACACAGATTTTTTATTCTTTTTCAATGGAAGTGATTTTAGCTTCAGGAATAAGTGTGGTCAGTTATCCTGTCAAACAGCTCTGTCTGTGAGCATCTTGGCACATGCTCAAAAATAGCAAAACCAAAAACTGTTCATCCCTCAGACCTCCCTGCACTTACTTATACAGACGCATACCCCAAGAATAGTACTGCTACAGAACGTAGCATCCTGCAAGTCATCTGAAGGTGGGATTTTGGTTTCAAACTAACCTGTTATATGCTGCAAAGGTGCAGTTACTGTCATGGAAAAATACAGTATGACAAATTGTCTGTTTGTTTTACCTAAAAATGTCTTTTTTAATGGAACTCCTTTCTCATCACACTAGGGCTTCTCAGTTCTGTTAGCACCTTCAGGAAAGAGTAGAGGTGATTTTATTTGTTGAGTTACATTAAATGTTTATAAGAAAAAAATTGTCACCGATTTTTTTGACTTCTAAAATTAAGTCAGTTTCTGCAAAAGGAACAGATGCTGTGCTGCAGCTCTGTGATAAATACTGTTTGCAGTCTGTGCACTAAGTGGAATTTAATAGATTTTCTGGGGCAGATTGCTTGTGCTTACTTAAGTAAATGATCTTTGCTTTCTGTTTGTGGTGCAGCTGTACTTCTGACAGCGAGACGGGGGAAGATGTCAGGTATGGTATTTTATGTGATTATTGGTCTTCCTGCTAAGTCAATCACAACAGAATCACAGAATCATAGAATGGTTTGGGTTGGAAGGGACGTTAAAGATCACCTGCAGTTCCAACCCTCCTGCCATGGGCAGGGACACCTTCACTAGATCAGGTTGCCCAGGGCCCCATCAGCCTGGCCTTGAACATGTCCAGGGATGGGGCATCCGCAACTACTCTGGGCAACCTGTTCCAGTGCCTCACCACCCTGAGTGAAGAACTTCCTCCTAACATCTAATCTAAATCTCCCTTCTTTTAGTTTAAAACCGTGCCCCCCCCTTGTCCTATCACTATCTCCCTGTGTAAAAAGTCCCTCTCCATCTTTTTTATTAGCCCCCTTTAAGTACCGAAAGGCTGCAATGAGGTTGCCCTGGAGCCTTCTCTTCTCTAGGCTGAACATCCCCAGCTCTCTCAGCCTCTCTTCATAGGAGAGGTGCTCCAGCCCTCTGATCATCTTCATGGCCCTCCTCTGGACCAGCTCCAACAGTTCCACGTCTTTCTTGTGCTGGGGGCCCCAGACCTGGATGCAGTGCTCCAAGTGGGGCCTCACGAGGGCAGAGCAGAGGGGACAGTCACCTCCCTCAAGCTGCTGGCCATGGCTCTGTTGATGCAGCCCAGGATGCAGGTGGCCTTCTAGGCTTCAAGCACACACTGCTGGCTCATGTCGAGCTTCTTGTCTGCCAGAACACCCAGGTCCTTCTCTGCAGGGCTGCTCTTAATATGTTCTTCTCCCAGTCTGTGCACGTGTCTGGGATTGCCCTGACCCAGGTGCAGCACCTTGCACTTGGACTTGTTGAACCTCATTAGGTTCATGTGGGCCCACTTCTCAAGCTTGTCCAGGTCCCTTGGGATGGCATCCCTTCCTTCTGTTGCATCAACTGCACCACTCAGCATGGTGTTGTCTGCAAACTTGCTGAGGGTGCACTTGATCCCACTGTCTGTGTCATTGATAAAGATATTAAACAGCACTGGTCCCAAGACGGACCCCTGCGGGACACCGCTCATCACTGGCCTCCACCTCGATGAAGAGTTGCTGACCGCAACTCTCTGGCTGCGGCCATCCAGCCAATTTCTTATCCACTAAATGTTTCACCCTTCAAACCCACATGTCTCCAATTTAGAGATAAGGGTCTCATGTGGGACCATGTTAAGGGCCTTACAGAAGTCCAGGTAGATGACATCGGTCGGTCTTCCCTTGTCGACTGATGCAGTCACTCCATCACAGAAGGCCACCAGACTGGTCAGGCACGATTTGTCCTTGGTGAAGCCATGCTGGCTGTCTCGGAGCACATTTTTGTCCTGCATGTGCCTTAACATTGCTTCTAGGAAGATCTCTTCCATGATCTTCCCAGGCACAGAGGTGAGGCTCACCGGTCTGTAATTCCCCAGGTCTTCCTTTCTACCTTTTTCAAAAAGGAGGGAACCAAAGATTTCTAAAATCTATGCTTAAGATTTTCCAAGTCAGAATTCTGAAAATCAGTGAAACTTTCATTGTCTAAGTAACTTAGGATACAATTTTTTAAACCACTGGTGTGACTGATGAAAATGAGAGCTGGATTTCCTTTCTGAAAATGTTTCCATTTGGTACTTTTGAAAATCACGCCCTAACTTTTCTGTATATCTTTGAAAATCCCTCTCTTAATGTCTGGATCAAATTCCCTAATACTACACTTTAAGAAATAGTATGGAGTGTTGTTTTAAAGGTTTCATTTATTTAAGCAAATTCTCCTCTTTACTTTTTACATCCTGTCATAAGTTTATTTTCACACCTAGCATTCTTCAGGCATGCACAGAATGAGAGGTGCAAGGAGTAGCAGATGAGTCCATCTGTTGGCAAGGGATGCTTGGATGAAAATTATTTCAACCTGATTAACGTAGCTCAGCTTAGATTTTGGTAATACTTAAAAAATTATTTGAGAGTAAGGCTTTCTGACGTTGTTGTCATTTTAGTGTGGTGTACAAACCTCCAGAATGGTAAACTTCTTAAAAGTGACAGTTGTACCCCTGCTGAAGTGAGAACTTTTTACTGAAATCAGCAGAGGAAAAATGTCATCTTGTGTCCCTTTTATTAACTTACCACTAAAGTGCATGTCTTCTACTGACCAGAATATTTTCTTGGTTCTGTGAAGCACCAACTATTCTACTACCTTTTTTTTTTTTTTTTTGGATTTATCATCTCTCCTCTCCTGCTTAGCATACTTCTCAGAAGTATGTTTGTTACCTGGCTGTCAGATTGAGTCCAGCAAAACATATGTTCCCGTCTGTGTGCAGTAGAAGAGGGAATTTCATGTGTCTAACAGCTAAACCTCATGGTAAAGGATACTTGGAAAATCTCATAGTTCTTTCTGCATAAGAGAGACTACAGTTTATGGGTTGAGTAAAAGTGAAATCATTTGAACCCATTAAGATGGAAAAGAAACATGATCAGAATTAGACATTCGCATGTTTGAAACTGTTATGAACATGTACAGCAAACAGTAAGACAACATACAAAACAGTGTGGTAAGCATATTAAAAAAAAAAAAAACAGGAAATATTAGACTATCTGAAACAATTGCCAGCACTATCATAGATTTTAGGAGTCCTAGTCATGTTGGTTATATGCTGTAGGAATGTGTGTGGTGGCTGTCACACTAGCATCCTGTAAAACATTTTTGGTGCTTTCAAAACAGAGAGTATTTTGAGCCAAAATCTTGTGAGGTCTTAGGCATTTTCTCATAGGTGTTGAATACTTTCTGTAATGTTGTTTAATACTTCTCAAAACTGGAGCTTTAACCATGCCTTTTTAGGCCAATGTCACATAGTACAGAACTTGAGCATGCTTAGGAGAGTTTTGTTTCTGTTATGCAGTCATATTGCTGTTTTTTAATTATAGCGTAGGGATAGCACCCGAAGGCATTTTTGCATTGTCTAAAATTACTGAATTTAGAAAAGAAATGATAATAACCTGCGTTTGTTTTCTGCAGCCCAGAGAAAGAATCTCCTGTTGAGATGGAATTCAGGTACAACACTTTAAAAACTAATATGAATCGCCTTCAGAAGTGTCTGCTCTTAAAGAATTGTTCCTCTTTAGAAGCCAAATGGTTTGTCTCTGTATGCAGCTGCCACAAGATTTGGTAGAAGTAAAAACAAGCAGGTGACCTTTGCCATTTAATAATGGCAAAACCGTATGCTCCTTAATACTCAGGACTGTCAACATCAGAATGTTCCATTGCCTACCATCAGGCTGAAAATAATGGAAACGTATTTTTTTGTTTATGTAGATGCAGTAATAATATAGGACAGGACAGTACACCTCTCTCTCGTGTCTGGAGAACATTCAATTTTGAGTTGTTGTTTAGTACTAGAAATTCATGAATTGTCCAAAATAATCACAATAAAACTTCAGTCATCAATCCAAGACATACAGGAAAGGCTTTGCTGTGTAGTATTTCCTCTACCATTATAACTCCATTGAAGTGTGTCTATTTTCCTTTAAAAATCACCAACATTTCAGCCTTTTTGATAGGTTTATTAAGGCACTAGGATTCATACATGAATGTCCAATAACTGGTCTTATTTTCAGTGTTCTTGAATGTGCACTGAGCCTCCTGGACTTACCAAAATGAAATGTGGAGATGGATTAGTGGCTTCAAAGAAACAACCTTGACAACGTTATCTGTAACTCTAAATTAATGAACTAGGCTGATCCCATCAAAACACGTATTCTCCAGGGAGCTCAGAGATGGTTTCCCTGTTTATTCTAAGGTTGTATTTTGCTGTCCGCCTCCTTCTTATTATTAAGAGGCTATGGTCAGTATATCATGTGTTATCAGAGGAGAAAAATTACACTCCACTGATGAAAATACGTGTTCATTTATGCAGTGCAGAGGTAGGAGGCAATTACTTCCACCTGCAAAATAAATTCCTTTTAAGTCTTTGTCTGCTAAGGCATTTGTTTGCATGAAGTCTTTTAAGCATGAAATCTTAGGTAGATTCAAGGCAGGCTTTCAGAGAAACTGTTGCACTCTCCATTTCAAAATATTTTGTTCTCTGGATTTTTGGCTCTGTGTATCTCACAGTTTCAGTAGAAGTTTTGTTTGACTACCTGTTTACTGTAAGAAGCACTGTAGGCATGCTGTAGATTCCTTATATAATCAAGCACTTCTAGGCTCCCTACTGAGGTCAAAATATGATTTGCCCTGATGTGTCATGCTAGTGTCAATTTGCACTTACGATTGTTTTAGACGGTTTTACTAAATTCTAAATATGTAATGAATTTTGGCAAGTTCTTTGCTTGTTCCCAAATTGCTTGCAGTAATTAATTTTCACTGATAGCCTACAAGCAGAATTTTAGCCGAAGCATGAATGGTGTTCCCAGCCATTGTTCTGGTTCTCAGCATGGAATGCATCTTAGCCGTAGTACCTGTATCTTCACTGAGAGAAAGTACACTTTTTTACAAAACTTTTAAAAACCTTTTCCTTAAAACTTTGCCATTATTTTTCAAAAAATGTTAGAAGTAACTTTTCAATCATTTTGAGAATTAATAGCAGCAAAGGCACAGTTTCAAGCAATAAAAAGGAGGGGAAGGGAATACATGTTCATCTTGGAATGTTTAGAGCAATTTTTTTCTCAACCATTGAGATAATTTCATACTAATTGAAAAAATACTTTCCTCCTGAGGCAGAAATGAGTGCTCTTTGAATTAGATTTTAGGACTACAGGCTGGGCTGCATAGGGGATTTTTTTGTTGTTGTTGTTAGTTTGTGTTTCATTCTCCAGTAAGAGAATTCACAAAGCATAATTAAATTCTAATGAGCAATCAGATATTTGAACCTGGAAGCATGCTACCAGGGTAGCGTAACTGTATGTTCTTTCAGGCCATCAAAGAAAATTGGATCCTATAATGACTTCTAAGCAAGTTTGGTGAAAGCCTGAAAAAATGAGCATGGCAAGTGAACTTAACTCCTGATTAAAACAAACAAATAAATAAATAAATAAAGCACCTGGTTTGTTTTGTCAGCTCATTGTTTGAATTGTGTTCAGGTCCAACTAGACATGGGCTGCTGTAATGGCCGTCTAGCAGACAAAGGCTGCGTTTGGGTGAGGGGTCCAGTCTTTTTATTGGATTAGCTGATAGAGCTGGAAAGAAACTAGATATGCTTTCAGGCATATGATGGCTTCTTTTGGCCCTTTTCTGAAGAAACAGTGATATGCCAATGGCTTTGTCCCTTTGTAGCAGCAGTATCAGTTGCTCTAATAAAAACATCATGCCTTTCTCCCAGCCCTGCTATCAGAGGTCCTTAGTGCATAGATAGCCACAAAAGCACTACTGCTTCAGTAGCAGGCAGATACTTTTTAAGTAGCAATAAAAATAATACATACAAAATAAAATAATGCATGGGGAGATCCTGTTGGCCGTTCTCTGAGAAGTTGTTCCTTTTCATGGGACATGATGGGAGCAATTCCACAAAGGGAAACTTAGCAAGTATTTTTTGCCTGTGTTCTCTTTTCTTGTCATCACATAAGACATAGAAAAATATTACTCATCGAATCCTTATGACTCAAGTTCTCTTTTTATAGTGGGGAAAATAAATGTGTTTGGGGGGAGAGTTGCCTTTGCATATGTGTGGAGTTGTTATATTTTTTAAATACCTTAAAAATATCTCTTTAGAATGCCTCTCCTGAAATGTGCTGCCTAACTAGTGATCTGCTATACATTTTTTATTAGTTTATCCAGACAGAGCTGGGATTCTGTCTTTGGTAATTTTCTTCCTGCCATCTGCAGTACTCAAGAGGCAGGTTTATGGAGCTAGCCCCTGCAAAACCCACTTCATAGCAGAAAATGAGGGAACAAACTGAAATTCAAAAGAACCAAGTCTTCAGTTAGGTGAACAATTGCAGTATTCTGCTGGAAATTGTCTTAAAGAACAGAAATGAAAGGCAGCATTTTTAAAGATTTATTACCAGTTTCTTCCTTTACAAGAAAAGTGGTTTCCAGTTACCCCTACTGCACTGGTAAGCTGGGAACTCCTGGTCTGTTTGTTTTTCCAGGAAAAGAGGATCAGTAGCGTATGCGTCGCAGAAGCCTTGGTTGCTCAATGCCACGGTGGAAGAGAATATCACATTTGAAAGCTCTTTTAACAAACAGAGGTAACAGGTTTCAGCACTGTTACATGTTTTACTCTCTTTTTAGCTAAATAATAGTGTTGCATACTCCTCTGTTCACACATGGGTCCCCATCTCAGTCCAGTATCAAATGTAATCCACCTGCCAGAATATGACAGGAGACCCTGAGTCCTGGGCGGTCCCTCTTTGACCATGCTTTTCCTGAAGGACACGAGATAGAGTTCAGTCTCACTTGACCTTAAGTGTAGAAGTGTTTTCATTTCCAAGGACCATGTTTGTGCAGCATGCAGTATTTTCTTCTTATACCTAATTGACAAAATTAACAGTTTGGGAGTGGGGATAGTGTTTATTAAGATTTCAATATTTGGTGTATTGTGAAGGATTAATGTGCTGTCTTTTTATTCTGCGTAATTGACTGCAAAACATTGTAAAACATTCAAAAGTTATTGCTGGTATTCCATTCTCTGCCCCCCACCCCCCGCCCTAAAAGAAGTTGATGACTATATATTCACATCCTACACATTTTTTTGTTTGTTTCTGTCATGCTTGGATATTGAAACAAGAAACAAAGGCTCTGGACACGAAGACAGTTAAATGCTAAGCAATAACAATATACTATGGGAGAAGTTGTTCTTGTTTTGCTTGTTTTTATCTACTAAATGTTTTTAGTTGGGAAGCTGACCTAAGATGCTTTTTCTTAGCTGAAATGGTATTTACTTGCCTGCAATTGAAAGAGATCCCATTAGAACAATTAGTGGCTAACAAATACATTTTCCACTGTGTGATTTTTCCAGCTGGTTAATTTTTGTTCCTTTGCTGGTAGGAAATGTGCTTCTTTAGCAGTATCTGTGTGGATTTTGCGTTACCTTTTTTGTTTCCGCAGGTACAAAGCAGTAATTGATGCTTGTTCCCTCCAGCCTGATATTGACATTCTCCCTCACGGAGACCAAACCCAGATTGGAGAGAGGGTCAGTAAACAACTACAGGCTTCTATTTTTGTTTTAAATATGTAGACTTTTTTTTTATTATTTTGTCATGTTTGTAAAATCTTACCGGTTATTTGGCAACAAAGGTAATCTTTTAGCTAAGTGTACGTTTGGGTCATTAGTCTGAAAGCTTGTTGCTTGGTAAACATAGAAACACTGTCATTTATGTGAGATGCTGTGATTTAAATGTGCTGCTATCAGAATGTTTGACTAATTCTGCAGACAGTGCATATTTTGGTTTCTTTAGGAGTAAGCTAAAAATAATTTGGTTTTTAGAGCACCTTCATTTAAAAAATTGCAATTGTTTAATGAAGAGCAAACCAAACTTTATCACATTGGGGAAAACTAGGGTGTGACAAGACAGGAATCAGAAGTCACAATTCTGTAAACAATGTACTCTAGCATATAATGTCACTAGCACACGTGCGCATATATGCACACGCACACACACAAAACAAAACAAAAAACCACCACCAACAACAAAAACAAGGATACATTTCCATGCCTAATCTCCACACTGGCCACAGTCACAGTCACCACAAATTAACCATGTTAATTTGAAATGCATTAGTTCTTAACGCAATTCATTGTGTAGCTAAACAAATGTTTTTTTGACAGAAGGAAGAAAGTAGAGGGGTGGGAAAAAGAGGCAGGGAGAAGGGGTGGTAGCTTCCTTTGGCAGCCGTATTGACTTATGAGAGCTTAAGGTGTTTGTGAAACTGCAGCTGGATCACAGGAAGGATAAATAACTTCTAGCAGGGTGGTAGCAGGATTAAGGGCAGAAAACAAGTGTGGTAGCAACCCCATAATGTTCATCTCAGCATGGTCAGATCTCACAGCTCACAATTACTGCTTACAGTAGTTGTGGTACAAATACGGTATATAATGGAGCTAATACAGTATGGCGACACGTAAGTATAAAATAAAAATAGGGTGTAGCCATATTTCCAACTCTAACTTTTCAGTAGAAGGCTAGTTTAGACTGCCTGTGGAACATCTACGCCGCCTACACCATTGTGTCACCACAAACCATTAAACATTTCTCACCCACTGATACGGAGCTCAGACAGAGCTTTTCTAACAATTAGTGTACTGTGTTCCCAGCTGAATTGCAGGCCCACACTTCTGAAAAATTTCTCTGTGTTTTTGTCCAGACAATCCAATCCAAATATGAATATTCAGGTGATGTTTTTGTAATGGATTTTTTTCCTGCTTATCTCCAGGGTATTAATCTGTCTGGAGGTCAGCGCCAACGTATCAGCGTGGCAAGAGCACTTTACCAGCAGACAAATGTTGTGTTTCTGGTGAGTAGGTGCCATTATATTTATGCTGCAAACAGAAGTACAAGATGCAAGCATTTAGGGTATTTTGTGGGTGACACATGCAGAACATTGTGCTTCACTGAGCTAAGCCAAGTGTGCCCTGTTTATTTTATAGCCGTTGTTAGCTAGCCTGCAGGTAAAAGTGTTTTGCAAATGCTGTGGACAGATAGATATTAGGATACAAATTGAAGCGCTGATGCTTACCCTCTCAGTCTGTTGAATTTTCTTTTTGACTCTTGCGTTTATCTTTGGTACCTAGAAATTTAGTAGTCTCAGCAGTATTTATAAAATTCCTAAGCTGTCTCAGGCATAAAATTAATGCTGTCCTGTGTCAAAGGTGTTTCCTTTCTGCAACAAACTAAGCTGTCTTCCCGCCCTGAACTGCTCTTTGTGTAACCTGCCCAAACTTCGTCAGAAATACTATGGAAAAAAGGAGTGAGAGCAGGCTCTAAAAGCCTCGTAGGTGGGAAAACAGATGCATCCTACAAGTCACCAGTAGTGTGCTTGCTGGCTCTCCAGTTAGGACTTGCTTTTTAAGCTCAGTTTTCAAGGAGCTTTGAATCTAGCTTTTATGACAGCTAGACATTAGAGTCACATGGGATTAAATAGAAAAGCTGTGCACATTTGAAGTTGTACCTAAAAGTCTGGGAAGTTACTTAGATAGACCTTACCCTGTCATTGGGCTGATCAGTATGTGCTTGCTTCACAGGCAGGGCATTGCCAGGCAATGATGAGAACACAGGAGGTAGAAAGCAGTTGGGCCAGGTGCTGCAAGGCAGCAGGTCCAGTACTGGACTCTAACTTTTCCATTGTCACTTCACACCAGTGCTTTTGTACAGGACACTCAATAATCTCATAGTAGCAGATTCTGTTATGGTTTGACAATATAAAAGCACCTACAAATAAGCTTATTTTTTCCAGTTAATGATTCAGAAATAATCAGGAATCCTGTGTATTAGTACTTGGAAACATCCAGTTCTTTTAAGACTGATTTTGATGATGTCAGTCAGAGAAAGCAGAATTAATCCAAATTCAACCCTACATTTTCAGCAAATATCTGGACAAAAGAAAACAAAATTCAATTTTTAAGAAATCCTGGTTTTAGCATAATATAATATGAAATACTAATACTGAGTAAATCCTACAGCCATTATCAGTAGTGCAAGCAGAAATAATGTATTTGTAATTTCATATAAATAGGATTAAGTAAAAAAAAAAGTTTCACAAAAGATGGTACAGATTAGCTTATTCGTAAATTAATTGCATATAATTCATTGCTTTAATAAGATGAAGTTAATATAGGTCAAGCACCTGAACAGGACCATCAAACAGATAAATGTTTTTCCTTTTGTGATGCTTTGTTTATGAGTTTCAGTATATGGATTTAAAAAAAAAGATCATCAGAAGGTGAGTATGCACAAAGGAAATAAAAACGTGCTGTTTGTCACTGTCCCTGGAGCAGTTTGGGTAATATATGCCATCAATATACATTGCTCCATTGTCTCAAGTCTAACAGAAATCATCACGTACTGCAGTTACGTAGGCTATGAAATGCATCTGTTGAGAGGAGCAGTTCCCAGAAAGCCTCAGGAAATCATAGCGTTTACACAGCTAACGTGACTTTTTGTCTGAGTAGTCATTGCAAAAAGTACAGTTCAAGGTCTGTTGTTAGGTATTTTAAGAAAAACACTCCTTAGAACAATTTTGATTTTCTGACGACCTCTTTTGATTTTCTATATTGATCTAACTGGTTTTATCAGTATTAAAATCCAGCAGTTTCCTTAAATCCAATAAATGTTGACTCCAAAAGCTGGCTTGTTTTGCTCATGACAGGATGATCCATTTTCTGCACTGGATATCCACCTAAGTGACCATCTCATGCAAGAAGGGATCCTGAAAATGCTACGGGAAGACAAGCGCACTGTTGTGCTAGTAACCCACAAGCTGCAGTACTTGCCCCATGCTGACTGGGTAAGAAAGCTCTTCCCTTTATTTTTTAGGAAACAAAGTGCCACAAATATGTCTTCTGCTACAAACAGGGCTCTCGCTTCATCTTTCTACTAAGTGCAATAGTTTAGTGAGAAGAGATATAATCCAGGTCTTTTAAAAGTTAGCCGGTGAGTTTGGGGTGCCGTAATTTTGGAATTCCCATCTTAGAACACCTAAACAGGTCTGATTTTCCTAGAACTGATACTTAATAATCTCATGAAAATGGGCTGCATTTAAAATACATCAAGTGTCCAAAACCATCTGTTATACTGGAAAATTTAGTTCAGCTTTTGATCTCAAAATGGTGAAGTGTTGGAGTAACATACTTGCCTCTGTCAGTGATGTTACTAGGAAGTTGTCTGTGGTGTCACAGAAAAAGGTGTTTTCATGGTTATTAAGGTGTGTGGAAATGCAAGGAAAAACAGTATTTCCTTGCGTTTGGTAGTAGTAGATAATGTATCAAGAACTTTTTTGCCCTTTGTATGTTTACAAAATTTTAAGAAGTGGATATTACTCAGTTTTTTTTGGTTTTTTTGCTTTTTGTTTTTTTTGTTATATCTTGTAGTTTACAGGAAAAAAATGAACATATGCTTTCTGTAACAGTTTACAATTGCAAATGTCAAAGATGAAGCAAATCAGAATAGTGTAAGGAGGTTTGTTTTGTTGGAATATTTTTAGTTCATTGGTTCACACTGGCCTTGTACTTGCTTCTCCTGCAGTTATCTAGCCACATCATCACAGGCCTTCTTGCCCACAAGGATTGATTACTGCAGTTATGCCTTCTAGCAGAAATTCTCTGTCATTTGCAGCTTGCACAGACTATAGCAGCAGTTATTCTCTGTCTCAAGCAATAATCATATTTCAGCTGCTTTCTGTTCTTCATATTGGCTTGCTGAAAAGTTACAGATAGACATTAATCTTGTTCTGGTCATGTTTTCCGTGGGAAGCATTTATCCTTTATGGTGTCTGCTGTGACCTTGTCCCTCAGTTGTACACCTTTAAGAATTACTACTGTTCTCAACACAGTTCTGCTTTTGCTGTTAGTATCTCTCAGAATACAGGAATTTTCTGCCTTCTTCCCCTCTATCTGAGGTCCGTCTTAGCTTGTTCTCTTTTAATTGTTATGTTAGCATTTTATCTTTTTAATGTGCACAACTATGGTCTTGTATCAGTGTAATCTTTTTCATTTTCTTTTCCAAATGTCAAACTCATTTCTAAGTGTTCTTGTTTTACGAGATACTCAAAGAGAATGTTTTTATTATCTTCTAACTGGGTTTTGGTAATGTTTTATGAAATAGACTGTTCCAAATAGCCTTTAGGACAGGAAGGGTTTGCATTAAGTTTATAATCAATAATTATTTGTTAAGAGACAGTTCACAGGCTTTTTTCCATAGCAAAGGTCTCCTTAAGCCTTAGCAAGTTTTATGCAATGCGGTGCAGCAGGAATATTTTATTTTATTTTAAGGAATTTTAAATATCATCTGAAGTATATCTGATGGCCTTCCTAAATCTTAATAGCAAAACCCTCAGAAGAATCTAGGATCCCGTCCAATTAGGGGTTTCCTGAGTAAATTGACCACAAAAAGATCCATATACTTTTTTTCCTTTCCTCTGGTGCAAATTCTTAGTAATAAATGGAATATATTTCCTTTTTTTTTTTCCATTGAAATTTCTGAGTTTCCAAGGAGAGAGAAAAATAAACACTGCATTAACCATTTTCTAATGATGTCACAAGTTTACAATCCACACGCCTCATTTTCCAATTCTCCTTGTCAGATCTAAAGTTAAGTTAGTTACATTATGCGTATAATATGGTTACACTGATATAAAACTGGAAACCACACCCTTTAGACTTTGTCTTACATATGTAATTTTTTTTTCAAACTGTGTCTGCCATTTATGCTTTTAAAAGCTTTAGGGATCCAAAATCCCTAGCTTTTCCTTATCAGGTCCATGATATCAAACAGACAGCGGAGCCAGCATGCTTGTATCTAATTGCCTGAATGAGGGCAAAACATGCTGCGCACAGTGCATTGCTAAAAGCCTTTTCCTTTTAGGAGGTAAGAGAACTCTAAAGTCTTATCTTGCTAATGACTTGTATTTAGAAAGAGTAATGCATTCTGTCTGCTGAAGAGGACCCCATTCTTCTTTTTTCTTACTTAAAAGTAACCTTCCTTTCGGAAAGTCTGAAGTGCAGGAAGCTTCTGTTTTGAAGTGTCAAGTAAAAGGTGCTTGAAGCGTGTCAAGTAAAAGGGATAGAGTTGAAAGAGAAGTAGTCTGTTTTTGAAAGACAAATTTGTTCATAGAAATATTCTTTACTTAAGAAAAGAGAAATTCTGTCCAGGCACAACATATCCTTAAAATAAATGTATATGTGACCTCACAACTTCTGTTTATAACTTTTTAGATAATTGCAATGAAAGATGGCAACATCCAGAGAGAAGGAACACTCAAGGACATTCAGAAATCAGAGACTGAGCTTTTTGAACACTGGAAGACACTAATGAATCGACAAGACCAAGAGCTGGAGAAGGTTTTTTATGGGCTGGGCAATGGACAAAAAAAAAAAAA
>VXAL01013523.1:91017-118169 GCA_013399475.1 Chauna torquata | reverse complement strand
AAACTGAGCAAAGCTGAGAACTCTGGATCTGCTTAGCCCTACAGAGTCCTGATGTGAGAGTAAGGGCAATGGAAAAAAAAAAAAAAAAAAGTGACAGTTTTTTTAAGTTGAAAACATTAGCAAGGATTGACATTCTGTGTGTGAGTTGTAACTTAGTATGAATGTAGTATTACTATTACCATTTTTTATTATTTATTACGAGAAAATTCCTGCATCTGGACTTCTCATACCTCCTTAATACTGTTGTCTCTGACCCATTCTTGTTAGTGAAGCCCTATCAAAATATTACTGTCCAAGGAATATTAAATTGGGCCATTTTAGGGGAAAAGCATTGGTGACGTGCAATACTGACAATTGTTTCTATAAAATATGCCTGAATTTACTCATTTCAGTGGGTGAAATTTTTTTAGATCTGTATGTAACAGGCCCTCCAAATCGCTTTTTAATACTGCAACACAAAATGAACGAGATGTTAGTCTCGGTTCTTATTAATTCAGGGATATCTGTCCAAGTTAAGAGCCCAAGACTCTGAGAGGGCTGGGATTGACAACCTGAAATTACTGTCAGTTGTGTAATTTATGCCCTTTGGTTTTACACAGTGGTAGCATATCAATCACTTAAGACTGCCTTCTGTAAGATTCTCGCTTCTTTTATTTTTCACTGATGTTCTAATTCAAAACAAGTTTTTTTCACAGTTAGTAATTTTTTTATTAATTCTCTGGTTGAAAGCACACATTCTCCCTTTTTTAGGAGACTATAATTGAAAGAAAAACTGTTCTGGAAAGAACAAATCTCCGGAGGACTATGTATTCCCGTGAAGCTCTGCTGAAAGATGATGAAGAAGATGAAGGTAAAAGGCCCTTCAGGCCCAGTACCACTACTTTACTGTTTTACAGTTAAATAATATTAGAATGAATTAACAACTTTCAAACCAGCAAGAGAATTGTTGTTTTGTAGGTGGGTCATGATTCATAAGAGCGCTGTATCCATTGAGTTTACCTCTGGACTGTGATGTTTTCAAACATTCAGAAGTCATAGCTTCCATCAAACTTTTGAGGGTTTTTTATTATACTTGAATGCAATTTGATAATGAGAGATGAATTCATGTTGAATAATTTGTTAGGTGAGCTTCAAACCTATAATAGCTGATAGCACTTTTTTTAAGGTTTTATGGTTTTACCTAGGAAAAAATTGCATTTTTTTTAAATCAAGCCAACACTTTTAAATTGCCAAAACATGGCTGAAGACATTGATCAACTAGCACTAAGGTTTTTTGCGTCTTTTTAGCATGTATTCCAACTAACTCTTGCAAGGTAATACATGCATGCCTGAGCAAATAACTTCACTTAAAGCCATCCTTTATCCTGTACGATAACTTGTATTTTGTGCTGCCACTTGCCAGTTCCTATGAAAGGTCTGTAAGAGTAAGTCAGTGTGGCTGGTTTTTGTTGTTGTTTTTTTTTTTTTGCACATTGCAGAAGAAGTAACAGAAAGTGATGATGAAGACAACCTGTCCTCTGTGCTGCATCAGAGAGCAAAGATGCCCTGGAGAGCCTGTGGAAAGTACCTCAGCGCAGCAGGAATCCTCCTTCTGCCAATGCTGGTTCTGTCCCAGCTGCTGAAGCACACGGTGATGGTGGCCATTGACTACTGCCTGGCGCGATGGACCTCGGCTGCCATTTCTGTGAAGACGGAGCAAGAGCTGAAAAACTGTTCTCAGTGTGAGGTATACGATGCCTCATTCACCTTTCTCCTGTGATTTAACCAGTGGTGATATCCCACTGTCAAGCTCTGCTCCAAGATTTATATGCAATGTGCTATGTTCCTAGTAACAGAGCCACTCTGGAGTGGCTGTATTCAAAAAAACATTTTGAAAGTTAATGCATTTTTGGGCACACAGTGCAGTAAAGCTAACCATTAAGTTTTGTGCATTGTTCTCCTGTTGCTAGATTTATTACATTTTTATCGTTTAGCTGATAGGCCTAGTCCTTGCTCTCTAAAGTGATTTTGATATTACAGCTGTTTTATCTTTTTCCTGTACTGCAGCATTCTCACTGCAATAGGGCATTGAGGTTTTGTAACATATGGGAAACTCAGATTTTTATGATAAGAGCGCTGTTTTGGTTGTTGTTTGTGTGAACTTCACATGGAACTGACTACAATGTTACCTAGCGGGGTACTCTGTATGTACAAAGTAATAGTGCAGGGATTTTTGTTAGAACTGGGACTGCTTTCTTTGTGGGCGTTTAGTGCCTCCAAATAATCCACATGAAGGTTTGGGAGGTTCGTGTTTGATTTCACTGGAATCATTCTTCTCATCTCTAAAAGATGTTTTATTGATGCTGGGTTTTAATATGAAATCAGTGTCTCACAATAAAAACTGTTGTATTCTGTTCTCATTTAAAGAATAGAACCAACTACCAAAGCCATAATAATGCTTTGAAGATTTTTTTTTTCCTTCAGATGAAATTATCAAAAAATACTGATCAGGTTTTTATAGGATTCTATGATTTTAAATTTCTAATTTCTCTCTTATTTTTCATTCAAACATAAAACATAATTTACAATGAATAATTTGTTGCTCTTTCTTTTTTTCTTAGATTTTCAACCATTCTCCATATTCAAAAGTTTTCAGCATTCTCTGTTGTCTTGGGATTGTATTATGTCTTGTCACATCCATAGCAGTGGAGTGGACTGGCTTGAAAGTCACCAAAAAGCTGCACTCTTCTTTACTTAATAAGATTATTTTGGCACCAATGAGGTATTCCTCTGATTATAACATAAACTGTATTGTAGTCATTCTGTATTCCTTATTTCAAGGCAGTCTTCTAAGCACCATTTTTAGTATGAAGCGACTGTGAATTGTATTTTATAATGCATCATTGAAAATCACCAGGTATCAAACTACTGAGCAGTTTTTGAAACTGGTACCCAGGCTGCTCAAGTTCCTGGACGATAGTCAAATGCCTGTCCGGTCTGACTGCAACTTCAGACATCTACTTCCTAGCATCTTTTATTTCTCTTTACTGTTTTTAATTAAGGAGAAAATACAATTATTGATGAATATGTTGTACAGTTCAGACAGAGTGTGCATTGTAATCTTAATCACTGGAAATATTTACAGTCAAGCAACGATTGTGCAAGCCCATGAAGGATAATGAGCCTAGACAAGAGTCATCATAGGCGTCAGTAGAGTACACTGGGATTGCACAGGTAGCAGTAAAGGCCTTTGTGGTCCTGCATAAATTTTATTTCTAATGCTGTTGCGTGAAAGTTGTAGCTTGATTCAAACTTGCAACTGTTACTGAACATTAGGAAAAATACCTTCTTATTTTTAAGTTAACAATATTTGACCCAGAAGTCATGAAGAAAGGATAAGTATGGAGAACCTCAGTTCTTTTTTAAAAACCTTGGTTTTTTTCAAGATAGAATTAGACTTCAGGTTCAATGTAAGTTATGGAACAGTTAACAACTACAGAGCAATAATGAAGTTTGTATTTTGCATATGCAAACATCAGGGAAAGGCCTTTTAATGTATTATGCCAATATGTATTATGCATTTCTATTCCCAGAAAAATGCAGGACTTGCGATTGAACTTCGCTTACATTTTTCATGAATTGAAGAGGTTTTAGATTGCAAATCTGAAAGCATTTTGTTAGATGTAATCATGTGATTTGCATAGCTTAGGCAGTAAAGGGAGCTGAGGAGATGTTTGCTGTTGTTGGGGTACAGTCAAGACTGCCGTTTTATTGGAAAGCCACGGTTGTGGGGAAAAATGAGAAACTTTACTATGGTTGTTGATTTATTCACTTGTGCCTGTGGCACAGTACCTAGCTTAAGGGAGACAGAAAAAAAATTAAAACTATTTTAGTATCATTATTGTAAGCTTTCCCATTCATTGTCTCGTTTCAGGTTTTTTGAAACAACACCTCTGGGAAGTATATTGAACAGATTTTCAGCTGATTGCAACACCATTGACCAGGTACTGAATAAATACATTCACGCTCCCAAGATATCTTATTTTTGTCAGTCTGAAAGATTGGATTTTTATTTCTTATACTCTTATTTAGGTGAAGTTTAGTGATGATCTATGATTTTGAATATTATATCAATTTGCATCACAGCTTTCAAGGTTCAAAATGAATTCTTCATCTTTAAATGCACATTGAAAAAACACTTATTTGATTAAGAAGACCTGCGCTTATAAAGGTCCTTGCTTATTTTTTTTCCATCTTATAGAAAAGGGAAGAGAAAGATCAATATAAAGATCCCCAAATTAAGAGCATCTGCTTCTTCAAAAAGTGGGTAAACATACTCATTTGAGATATGAGCAAACGAAATGAGAAAAAGGCCTGAAGTATTGACTGAAATTCAGATTGTCTGCATTTACTCCAGACAGCATTGCTTTCCCAAAACCCATCAGTCAATTCAAAAGCAGACTTCTATGTTTAGTGTTTCAAATCCTCAACTTTTTTTTTCTTGTGTGATTAGGAGAACAGCATATGAAATAATGTTGGTTTTTAGTTGATATGTTATGCATTTATTTCTCTGGTTCTGTGTGCTTCTTTATCTATCTAGCATATTCCTGCTACCCTGGAGTGCTTGAGTCGCTCCACATTGCTGTGTGTATCTGCTCTTGCTGTAATTTCATACGTCACACCGATGTTTCTCATTGCCCTGGTTCCCCTTGCAATCATGTGTTACTTCATCCAGAAGTACTTCCGAGTCGCATCACGGTAAGAGCATAGACCAGTGTCGTTCTGGCAATTGAAACATCTTCTGCAACGCATGATTGCAGAATTGCAGTGCTAAGGAACATTTTTTAAATATATATTTGGTCCTGTCAAAGACATGGCCCTGTCTGAAAGCAACCCAAATCTGCTGTAGTGAAAATGTGTCATTTTTACAAGTGCCTTTGTCTGCAGCTCTTCAAGCAAAACTTCTGGGAGGCACGAGCAGGGTCTTTGTCCGTGATCAAAGTTTCTCAGAGTTCATGGGACACAAACAAAACAAAACAGAAAAACAACAGATTCTGTCCTCCCCAGGGGTTGCGTGCTGGGCATGTCCAAGAAAATGTGACAGAACACAGAACCTGATGTTCCACCTGCCCATCCAGGTGGAAATGGGAGTCTGCAGAGCCAGGGAGAGAGGCTGCAGAATGGAGCATTACTCTGCTGGTGCTGCTGCCCATGGTTCCTGGTGGTTCCTGCGTGCAGGAACATCCTCACTTGTTCTGGGTGTCTTTCTTATCCATACCTGTGATTTTCTCCTGCTGTGGCTGTGCAATTTCCCCTGCAGTGGTGCTCAACAAGCATTGCAGTAACACTGCATTTTTCCCTTCGTGAATGCATGGATCAAGGGGCAGTCTTTGCAACCAATTCTACTCCCTGCTGGAGGGACGTGAGACTAAATAGAATTTCACTCAACACGTGCTTCCAGTGATTTGATGACAAAACATGAAATTGAGAAGCAAGATCAGTGCAAGTTCTTATTTACTGAGTGTATAAATTATATTGTTAGCTCAGTGTGAAGCTGTGCTGTCATTTGGGGATGGAGAGGGGACAGAGAGGAAGTTGCATTTTGCCGCCTTCTTAACTGGAGCTTTTATTTGCAGTGCCCCATTAAATTCATATTCAGCATAGAACCAGAATTGCGTTTAACTGAATAAACAATTGAATAGTAATTTAGGGGAAATAAGGGAAGGCAGCAAAGGGAAAAGACCTATTCAGAACACCAGCGCTGCATATACTCAAATTTGAAAAGTCCTCCTGGGGAGTTTGTTCCCTGCTCAGAGACCTGCAGCACTGTCTTGCAACCCATCTGAATGTTACCTATATAATTAGTGTGCTGATGTTGTTCCCTTTCACTCTTTGAGACTGTTCCAGGAGAATAACTGCGCAACAAAACTGAATTTTTACAAAGTTCTTTTCATAACACTCTCCAGGGACCTGCAGCAGCTGGATGACAGCACTCAGCTACCACTACTTTCCCATTTTTCAGAGACTGTTGAAGGTCTGACCACCATCCGAGCCTTCAGGTATAGTTTTTTAAGAACATATATATTACCTCACTTTTGAATATCCATCTCTTATTCTGTTCTGCAAGTGTGCAGATACAAGTATTTGTCATTTGGATCACCTGGAAATCCACGGTTCCCAAAGCACTGGTAAGGGCAACTCTGAAACACTGAGGACCTTTAACTAAGCATTTTGCATGTGAAGAAGTTACTGAAGGAAAACAAGCTAATGTGTGTCAGATGCCTGCAGTAACTCTCCACACAATTGTATGCAGCCTGAAAAAAACTTTGTGGGCAAATGTGACTTAAGAAGCTAAACAGGCTTGCAGTTACCACAGCAGGCGGTGTGGCAGACTATGGATTTGGACAGTTTCCATGGAACAACTAATACACGGTAACGTGTTATGCCAGAATAATTTGTGTATAGGTCGATGTCCTGGTAAGATAAACTGTGCATGCTAGTGACTTCAGAAGCTACAGTCGCACCCTGAGTTATTTTTCAGGTTGCTAGCTGAAAGTGTGGTTGTTTATATTGGTTTTGAAAATATGCAACTTGGAGACAGATTCTTTTATCACCTGTTTTGATTCATTTTTCTGTCTGCATAAGCTCACAGGAGCAGCCTGTGAATACCTGATAACATGCCTGGGTTGTGTATCTGTGTTACAGAAATGGCAGTCACACTGATACTAGTAGAGTTACCAATAAAACCACTGCTGAGCTAACCAGCTGCTTTCTCTACACTGGTGCTATTCTTGTCTTTTCCCAGTTGACTCAAATGCAGTCAGCTGTCTTCCACACCCATCTTGTCTAGATGTCTACACATTTGGCCAGTTAATTGTTACTGTTACTATTCTATCTTTGAAACAGTAGCGCTTATTCTTCTTAACCTGTAGATTTAATTTCATAATAGAAGTAATGCACAAAGTTATACTATTTTAAAACAATTCTGAATAGGGTATAAATAGCGCAATGAAAGAATAAGTAATATAAAATCTTGTTTCTTTTAGGCTGAGGGTAGCTTCCTAAAGAGTGGTAGAACAGCGTAATATTTTCCATTTTTAATTACTGTTATTAGATATTTAATTTAAGTGCCAACAGTGTTCTCTAGTTTGTAGCTATGTCTGTGTTTACTTTTAAGAAAAAGAAATTTGTCTTTTGTTGCTTTTCTCATTTACCCATATAAGCTTTTACTTTATCAAGAGTGTCTTTAGAGTATGATGGCTGTATATTTTCAGTTGTTGACGTAATAAATTGTATTTAATGCCATTTAGCTAATATTTTGAGCCATTTGGACCATTCCCTCCTGATTCTTCTTGTCACCTTGAGATGAATTCCTCTGTCAAAGAATTGTATTTGGTGCCTCTTTTTTCTTAAATCCTGCACCAACTGATGTGTCTCTGACCCAAACAGCTATGTGCTTTCAGTAAGTTCTGTATTCCATCTGCCTGCCAGCCTCCCGCATCAGCTGGTAACCTACCTATTTTTAGGACTGTGAAGCTTTTCAGCTGCCTAACATATTAGCAGGAGTGGAGTTCAGACTTGCTAGCTTGAGCATCCCTAAAAATAACACTAATTCAGGAATCCAGTCGTATAGTTAGGAGGTGCCAGTTGTTCCTGAAGTGTCCTTACTCTTGGCAACTCTCCATCCTGCACTTACTCAGAATGCATAAGGAAAGAAATGTACAAAAAATCCAGAGGGAGATCAAAAAGACAGCTATTACTGCAGCTATAAATATACCTTACGCAGATGCCCTGGCCTGATTTATAGTTTGCTGGTGCTGTCTGGCACTTCAGATGGTATTGGTGTGAAGTAATCAATAAAATGTAAACGTGAAAGTTTCTACAAAGACTGGACTGTATTCTGAGAGACCTGGTAATCTGGGGACATTTTCTGAAGAGAAATTCTGATATTTCTGCAGTACCCCATCGACAGTGGTGACTTTGTCTGCATTGCCTTTCCAAGTGCGTACTCATGACTGACTCATAGTGCATACCTCACATCTTCTAAGGCATATCTACATCACATAATGCCTCATGGTATGGAGATATCAAAGTTCAATGTGACTGAATGGGTTCTGGAAGCAGTACAGCCATCTCCGTATGGTAGGGCACTGAGGGTAATTAGCCCTGAGGAAAGGCAGGGCTCACCAGCTCTGACACTGTGTGATACTAGCGCTCACTTTCAGGAGCGACCATTCTACGCTGTGCAAGCACACCAACATACTTGGAGCCAGCCCAGGCCTTTAGGAACTGTTTTCCATTGCATACAGCAGACATGTCTGTTATGTCTTGGCACATGGCTAAGTTGTGAACAGCTAAATTATTTCCACAAAGTAACACTTATTTTTCTGAAAAGCATAAATGATTTATGTTGGAACTTTATTATACTCTACTCAAAAGAAGGATTAAGATACTTTGTAGTGGACAAATCTGAAAGCATCGCTAAGTCATGTAGTTCATATAAAACAAAACATTGCCGTATCTTTCCTTCATACCAGTATACAGAGAGCTGAGTTTATAAATAAGTAGTGCTTGTTGCAACCATAATATCAAAGGATGTAAGTAGGGCAAAGTTTATAGAGAGGTTAGCAAGCTTCTGGGTGCATAAACTAGATCTTCAGGCCTTCAAGCCTCTGTTACTACCCTGAGGGTTTTTTTTGCCATCCTTCTCCTTTATTATTAGACACAATTATTGACACACTTTATTAACATTGCATTAATTTACACCTATGCAAATAAATGTGCCCAGCTAAAAGGGGTGACTGGTTGTCTTGTGTGCTTGCCAAGACCCCAGTCTAAATACATGAAGCAGGAAGTCACCTTCCTTATCTGTTGCATTCAAGGCAGAATTCATTCATGCAGCTTTTCTTATGAGTGGGTGCACATCCTCTATAATAAACTGTCAACAGAACTATTTGAGATGTATCTTATTTTGTATTTTGTGGCTAGTTCATTTGTGGGGAGAAAAAAAACTGGTACTTTTTGTTGTACCATGTGTTTGGCCTTTTGTTTTCTGAAGTGCTCCATTCAATAGTGGTAAGGACAAATGTGTAATTAACACTGGAGTACAATGACCAGAGGTACATTGAGTTTATGTTTTAAAAATTGTTACAATTTCTAGGCACTACAGTAATAGAAATTTTAAAACTTTAGCTTATATGATAAACTGAGAAGAGGAACTGCATTCTGCATGCACTAATACTTCTTTTCACAAGTACATGCATGTTATTTCTCTTTCTTTTTTTTAATCTCAGATTTGTTTTTCTCACAGTTACCATGTAATAAAATACAGTTAGAAAATGCCCTGTGTGATTCAGAAGTCCTATACAGAGTTTCATCAATGCAATAACATCCATTTACTCCTGAGGACACTTTACAAATACAGTTTACATGTGTCTAATAGAAATCTATGGATTATGTCACTCTGAACTACTGATAGGCTGACTTAAACCCCTGTGTCAGGCTCACCATAAACACAGGTCCCCCAAAAGTAAATTTTACTTTCTATTTTTCCAAGCCCCCAAGGCCTGATTGTTTTCTGGTTTTTTTTTTTCTTTTTTTAAGGTATGAAGCTAAATTTCGACAAAAACTTCTTGAATACACAGATTCCAACAACATTGCTTCCCTTTTCCTTACAGCTGCTAATCGCTGGCTGGAAGTCCGCATGGCAAGTACTTTTTTTGTTGTTGTTGTTGTTGTTGTATACATAATGAATGGATTTAACTTCATTCCAAGCAATCTGATGAAGCATCCAACAGTTATCCAGCCTCAGCTGGGTTCTGAGGCTATACCTTTACCATATATATATATATATATGAACATGTGCCCAACCTGTCCAGAAAATTGAATGGAGTATGAATTTTTCCTGTAGCCTGCAGCTGTTTCTCCAAGACAGGAATAATTCTTAAAGGTCACATTGGCTCCTTTGTGTATGGAGGAGTGATCAGAGAGTTGGTCTGGCTGTGTTGCGAGCCAGAATGCCTTTACTTTATGAGACTGTGTTAGTCACTGTTAGCAGGCCTTTGCCTTGTCACTCCCTCAGGAATATTGCAACATCTTGGAAGCTCTCTTAACAAGCAGAAGGATGTAGACAGGTTTGTGCCTATTTTGGGTCATCTGAAGAATGCCAAAGATATTCAGATGCCCATTTTCTTAGTGTGTTTAGTAAAGTGGCCTGGCATAAGAAATTATTTATTAAAAATAATTCCTTGAAAAGTAAATCAAGAAGTTCTGTGTTGTGGAGGGTGATGTTTGTATCACTTTGTTAGATACGGGCATAGTACTGCTGTTAAGGTAATGTGGGCTCTTTTTATGTGTGCTGAGTGTATGTCAGCTTGTATTTCTTGTCACTTTCCCTCCATTTTGGACTCCATGTTAGCTGGTATCTTTTGCTACTTAAATTCAGCTTTTGAGTATAACAAATAAGATTTTACTACTCTTACATGTTTAGTCCTAGACGATCTGAAGTCCCTAATTCTGATCAATACCTGTATCACGAAACAGAACAAACATAGAAGAATAACAACTTCCCTCCTACAGAGTTCATTTTCTAGTCTGTTACATAATGTTAGTCAAAGACTTGTCTGTGAGAAGTCGACTCACTAATGATTTTAATTAAAGCAGCAAAAGCCCGTCCTGGGTAGACACAATCCAACTAATAGTTACATGCTGTGCAAGAACAGCTTGTTTGAACAAATGCGATGGTAGCCGCCCAGAAGCAACTGCAGTGCCTCCCAGCAGTTTGTCATCAGCCACAGAGAGGATCTGCTCACAGAGGATCATGTGAGCATTTCTCTCACCTTTCTCAGGTAACAACAGCTGTATTGTTTCAGCCATCTCCATGACATGCTTAACATACCTGTGTTGACTTTTCCAGAAGATTAGGAGTGTTGGTACAACTCCTGTGTACAAAAACATTTCCAAACAGCACAGCCATGCTAAAGGCAATGAGAATGGGTTCACAGGCAGGGTCTGTGTGGAGTTATGTGGTGTTTTCTGCCTCTGTTTCAAAGTGTGCAATGGGTTTGGTTTTTGGTATGCAAAATTATGAGAACGTTTTCATCATTTGTAGACTTATAGTGATGGAGCTTATTCATATTCCTTCAGGAGTACATTGGAGCATGTGTGGTACTCATAGCAGCTGTCACTTCTATTACCAGTTGCCTGTATAGTAAACTCTCTTCAGGACTTGTAGGCTTGGGACTAACCTATGCTCTTATGGTAAGAATCCTGGGACCCTTCTTGTCTCTCCCAAACATTTTTTTGTAATTCTTCAGGGCACAAAGATGAACAGGAAGATCGAAAGTGTCTGTACATCTATCCGTGGGTACTGTAACATCACTGAAACCATGTGTTAACTTCAATTCACATTCAATGGTTGACATATTTGAGAATATGCTTTTTCATTTTTTAGATAAAGTATTCACTGAAGCAGTAGTTCAAATATGTCAACAAAATATGTCAATAAAATATTGCCAAGTTGCATCATGTTTTTATAGTGTCTTCCATTGTGAAGAATAATATTGTTTCAGTGCATCAATCGTAATTATGACCCAATACATCATTCCAGACTGTCAAACCTTTTTAGTTACCAAGATGATGTCTTTTCACCTGTCTTTACTGTTCCCCTTCCTCTTTCCTGTTGGTGTAGAAATCCATAGTACCAAAGTCTCTGTGCACTGCAGTTAGGAAATTTAACCTGTCATTGTTGTCACCCTGTTGATGTGTACCATGCAGTTCATTCACCACTTCAGCTTATTAAAGCTGAGCAAGTGTTGCTATGGAGGAATATAAGGTGCATGCTGGTCAAATGATGCAAACTACTAAAAATTTGGAATTTAGGAGTTTATTTGCTTTTTTATCAGGTGTCTAACTATCTGAATTGGATGGTTCGTAACCTGGCTGATATGGAGATCCAGCTGGGTGCAGTGAAAAGAATCCATGGCCTTCTCAAAACAGATGCTGAAAATTACGAAGGGCTCCTTTGTAAGTGCAGTTTTGTGCAGCATGCAGAAAGAGCTTGCTGAAATTTTAATGATTTTGCAGTGTATTACTATGAATAACTTCGTAAATCACTTAGTGAGCTGATGAATTTATCACGAGAGGGTGGTGGTTTTTTTTTTCCCCTGTGCTCCTGGTTACAGCTTCCTCACAGATTCCCCAGAACTGGCCAGACAGAGGCGAGATCCAAATCCAGAACCTCAGTGTCCGATATGACAGCAACTTAAAGCCAGTGCTAAAGCATGTCAATGCTCACATCTCTCCAGGACAAAAGGTAAATAACTGCAGTGATTTTTAAAAGTTTTTTAGACTAGCATATCATAGAAACCACAGACTTGGGAAAAAAAAAAAACCAGTATGTTTTAATCACTGAATTAGATTTATTTTTTTTTCTAAAAGAATGTAGTACATTGGAGAGGCATCTGAGGGTTTTCTAGTTTGGTGTGCTTAGGAGTACATTACAGTGAGAAGAAGTTAGAACTACCCACCACTTCCCAGTATCTCAGTGCCCTGCTGTCAGCACACAGTGACAAAAGAAGTGACAATGACCCCTTACTGTGTTAGACCTACTTTCCATTATTCCCATGCGGCTCCCCTGCCCTAATTCCCATCGTTGCTCTTCTGCTTGGTTGCGTCTCTTTTCTCTCAGTTGTTTTTCTCCTCCTTAATCCTGGTTGTCTGTCTCCTTCCTGCTCAACAAGGCCACCTCAGAATCCTCAGCTTTGCTGGCAGCACTGGCCAGCCTTCCTTCTGCTCCTCTGTGTCACTCTCCGATTGTTCCCACACATAGGACTGGCCTTGATTTATCCCTAAATGCTTAGACCTGTAAAGACAAAGAGTGAACTTAGGGACACTGTTATGGCCAGTTCAATTTGACTGAGCTGCCAGGAGTACATGACAATCATGTGAATCAGAATAGCATCTCCATCCATTCATCTTAAGTGTCGAATACAGACACTGTCCGTTTCTGCTCACCTGATGTTCATCTTTCTGTGTCACAGATTGGGATCTGCGGCCGAACAGGCAGTGGAAAATCCTCCTTCTCTCTTGCGTTTTTCAGAATGGTTGACACTTTCGAGGGTAAGATCACACTTTTTTATATTGGTTAAGCTTAGCTCCTGAAGGTACGTTGATACTCCTTTCTTGAATAGCAGCAGCTTTGAAGTGCAATTTTTGAATTTGAGGTACACACTCTGGCCTTGCTTAAATATGGTATCATCTGTCATCTAACAGCAGTGCCATTGACAAGCTGGATCAATAAAAATTCTCGTTCTACATAACAGAAGTAAGAGTCCAGGAGTGACAGAGGCCTTGTGTGCTGTTAAATCACAACAGCCGGAGGAAAGCATAAAAAAAGAAAATGTTCAAGTACAATCTATGCACACAAGGCATAGATAGGACTCACTGGGTCTGGAAGACTTGTCCGCTGGGGACTGCAGTTTGGCCTGCTGCCTTGGAATTTCCTGCTGTATTTCCTGCTGTGTGTGCCATGGCCACCTGCCTCTCAGAGTGCCTTCCTGTGCATCTTAAAAATACTAGCATGTTTCCCAGCCACATTGCCTGCAGGGCCCTTACGTGAAGCCAGACAGTTGTTGTACTTGGAGATAAAATTTCAAAGTGCCCAATAGTTATTTGGCTTTCTGAAATGACTGTTCCCCTTGGCAACTAGTCCCTGATTGAAGTAACTTCTTACTTTGTTGTTTGCTACATGTTTATAATGGTCAAGTAGATAAGTAGTGTCTAATCATTCCTTAAAATATTACAGGTACACCTTATATCCTTTACAGGTAAGGCTTAGTCTTAAGAGAATTGTGCTTGCTGTTTAACCAAAACTTGTTTCATTAGTGAATAAAGGGATATGCAATTCAAGACTTGTTCCTGCTGTAATGTGTTGCAAGCTGAAAGTGAGCCATGTCTTTGCCAGCAGCTGTGTGGCATGATAAACAGTCTAGCAGACTATCCATTTTCTTTTGAATAGGAAGAATTATCATTGATGGTATAGATATCGCTAAGCTCCCCTTACAGACGTTGAGATCTAGGCTGTCGATCATTCTCCAAGATCCTATTTTATTCAGCGGAACAATCCGGTAAGTGTTGAGCACTAACAATAAAAAAAATAGTTACTATCTGCATTATCCCATATAATGACTTTTACAAAACTGTTGATAGCAAACCATTCAATTTTGCTGTCCTCAGTTGGAGTTGGCAGGATCACTGCCTTCTGTCCGTGCTTTTTACCCACCCCTGCCAGAATGCACCTTCCCAGTGCCTAACCCTGGTCAGCATGCTGTCTGCAGAAGGCATCTTATGCTTGGGAAGTAGGGAAAGTAACTATTTATTCCTTCAGGATTGAGTCATCAGTTTAGCCCCATTGATCAAGCACCCATAATCACTCAGCACTTCTTGAAACCTTCTGTCTCCTACATGTTTTTGTGTCTATTTGCCTTAAAAAATGAGATGGAGAAAATGCAGACAAAAAAAAATGTAGAAAAAGGGAAGGCAATAGAACAATATGAGAAGTACTGCAGGACTTCTAGGGTACTTTATCCTGGAGCCTCTATCCTCTGTTGCTTTTCTAGTCTTTGAGCCATTGTTTCATCAATGAGATCAAACACCTCGTTTTTGCTTTTTTTTTCTCTCTCTTCCTTCTTCTTTGAGAAGGTGATGCAGTAGAAACAGTGGAAGAAAGCTCCATAGTTTCCAGCAAATGTCCCTTCCTATGTCAGTGACACTTACCTTGGAAAGGAACAGTATAATCCTCAGTACAGAGCTGCATCACCGGCAGTTAGTTTGTACATGAAAAGTCATTAGAGTTCACTGAAAATGATACAGGCTTCTGCAGTTTGCTGACTTGAGACTAATACAGATCCCAAGATTATCTCCTGAACTTGCTTGAATAGAGCATGATTCATTTATGTCAGAAGACAAGGTGACTGTATACCTTTGTTTTAATAATTTACCTATTTGAAAATTTATTTAGGCCAGTATTGGTTATTCACAGCATGTACAGTAGCAGTAAAAACAAAAAAAGTATCACTTAGCACTGAATCTTTTGTTTCTGATTATCATTCTGTATATTAATATGATCTGAGATTCACATTCATTGCCATCATTTTGGGGCCACGGCAAGCTAAAATAACATTCATAAATCCAATATCTGTTCAGTTGTAGTGAAGAATTGCATTTCATAATTCGTTATGAAGCTTGATTGTTCTGTTTAGCAGAACATTTCTGTGGCAGTAAGGAACAAAGGGATATAATGGATTTAAAAGGAGAGGTGGTAGAATTTTGGCATTTGTTAAAAAAAAGAATGTAAATATAAACTGATTATATTTACAGCTTTTTTCTTCAGAGAAACTTCTTGTTTGTAGTAAAACATTACAATTTCCTGACTTCATTCAGAACAAAATAAATTCTGAAAGAGCAAAGATACCTGCAAAACAGGAAGCTCTTTCCCATTCTGCTCAACTGAATAAGTCAATTTTTGTTCTTAATCACACTGGTATAAATACTGACCAACTCTACTAATCAAGCACAGATCTTTAGCATGTGATTCCAATTATATGCGGGTTTGTTTCTAAGCTCACTAGAAGAAGAAATACATTGCAGAAGTTGATACTAACTGATATTCTTGAATTGTATGTAACTGTAGGTTTAACTTGGACCCTGAGAAGAAGTGCACTGACAGCACGCTGTGGGAAGCATTGGAAATAGCACAGCTCAAGCACGTGGTGAAAGCGCTACCTGGGGGCTTAGGTAATAACACTTCCTTCTTACGAAGATTGCTTCCACTGTTCACAACTGTTCACTGTTTCACATTTACTATTTACTAAAAAGGCAGTTGCTGAAGAAAAAGCTTTTTAGGTTTATGGAACGTGACATAAAGGGCTTGCATGCAGGCAAAGGCACTGGATCCATCTTGCTCCCTTACCTACTGCATCTGTGGGGCAAAATCCCGTTTCTTTCAAATTAATGGTAAAATCAAGGTCTTATTTCAGTATGTCTTCATTATGAAGCATTGTGGTTCATGGATCTTGTGAATGCAGATAAGATGTCAACAAGTCAAGTGCTATCTAGAATATGTTCTTTTGTATTTTACAACATTCCATCCCACAGAAGAAGACTTCAAAGGGGGAATGACAGCTTAAAGGTGTGAATTATTTGGCCGTTTAAAAAAAAAAAAACACAGAAAAAGAACAGAAACAAAACCTTAAAAATGGTAAGTTAGCAAGCCTTAGAGTAAAGAAATGATGGATGCCACTTTGACAGGGATGCAGTGACCTAGACTGCAAGTGTCCCAGAGAAACTCACTCTTAAACGTCCTTAGCTGCTTTGATGTCTAATACGTATGGATAATGTAATGAGACAGCAGTACTGGTTGTTTTCAACAATGGGTATACGCAGACAAAATAGGGTCATCAGCAGCCTCAGAGGTAGGAAATGTTACTTTGAAAATCTTTATGCTGGAAGTGAGACATATGCTCTGCTCTGATCTGTCACTCACACACACATCCACATCTCATAAATAATGTTTTTGCTATATCCTTTCCAGATGCTATAGTCACAGAAGGGGGTGAAAATTTTAGCCAGGGCCAAAGACAGCTATTCTGCTTAGCAAGGGCTTTTGTGCGGAAGACTAGCATCTTCATCATGGATGAAGCCACAGCATCTATTGACATGGCAACAGTGAGTTTGGAGTGTTTCCGATTTCTTATTTTCTTTGAGGGGGAGACAAGTGTTAATATGAAGAGAAAAATGGGGAAGATGATTCTATCTCTGCTGTAATAATGCTTATATCATATTTATTGCAGATTTGTTTACAAGTCCAGGTAGTTGTGCATCATTGCTAACTAGTCTAAAGTGCTTTTAAATCATTTTTCTGGGAATTTAAAAGTTATTACAGTATTGTTTGCATTAGGAAAATGAAGCGTGTTATTTTCATTGGCAGTTTGATTTCCTAAAGTAAACAAAGCTTTGGAAGGTTAGCTGCAATGGTCAGTGAAATGTAAATTGGCAAGCAGACAAATTTCCCCAGCATGGTGGACAGGACAAGTCAGGAAGTTGGAAGTCTTGAAAGCAGGGTCAAAGAACTAAACAAAGACATAGAAAAGACATACTATATTATTGCATTAATTGCCTGAAATTGCTAGATGGTGGTTAAACCACACAGTAATAGCACACTGACTGGATTTTAGCCAAATAGAATAGTACATTCTTAGGATTTTTTCCTTGGTTATGTTGTTATGAGAAATGTTTGTGTTCTCCATGATGACAGTAATCTATGAGGGAAGAATATAATTGGAGGGGGGTTATTATAACATTTACAATTTTTAATTCTGTAAAATGTTAGTGTGTTGAGTGTCATTAAGGTTGGGAATTATAGTGTACACAGCCCAGTTAAAACACATTTTGAATTTTGATGCATTAAGGATACAGTTCATCCCTTGGGGTATGTGTCTAAAGAACAGATAATAGCAAATAGAAGTGTCTGTGCTAGCGACATTTGTAAGCAAAGTTTGGTACACAACAACGTGTTTCCTAAACAGGAATGGATGAGTACTGGTTGAGTGAGAACTATGTATGTTAAAACTATCAAAAATTCTTCTTCACTGTTAAATATGCCAGGTGCAGCATGCTCCCTTGCTTATCCCTGCCGTCCCATGGTGTTAGATGTCCCCAGTGTGCTGGGACATTCCTGGGCTTCCAGTAGGGTGAAGAACGTACTGCAGAGGCGCCAGCATGCAGGCAGCCTGGCAGCACCCTGAATTCAGCTTTGATTTCCCTCACTGTAAAACTGAGATCAGGATAGCAGGGCTTTGGGAGCCAGAGCGCAGCTCGTGTGCAAACAGCACAATGGCACTGAAGCCCAGAGTCAATGCGGATGGCAGGAGCAAGCAGGGCTAACTGGATACCAGTGACTTAAGTTCTGACATGGAGTTAATTTTTCATTTCTGCAGCAAAGGATCAATAAGCATGTAATAATCAGTGGTTGTTTAAGCCTTCCTAGTATCTGCATGCCTGTTGTGTAGCTTCTGTTCTTTGAAAAGCAACAAATGTTTTCATAGGAGAACATCCTCCAGAAGGTAGTCATGACTGCATTTGCTGATCGTACCGTGGTTACAATAGCAGTAAGTACAGTCTCTACTGCCATTCTAATCCAAACAAGAATCAGAAATGCCACATTTTTTCATTTTCGTCAACGTTAACAACTTTGTTAATTTGGCCATTAATCTTTTTTTAAGCTTTCTTTTCTACTCTAAACTACTTTCTTATTTAAATATATAACAACGGCTTCTTAAATGTGTTGCTTGGTGCTAAGTCTGATTACCTGTAAAGGCATATAAGTCTGTGGTCTATTTTCTCTTACCCATTTTAGGCTAATGTCAAATATAACATGATTTTGACTATTGTGAAATATGAGTTTTCTCAAGCTAAAATAATGATTTAACTAAGGAAGAGTAAAATTACGTGATTAGTTCTGCCACTGGATAGAGCAATTTTGAGTATTTGAGAATGAGAATTTGAAAATGAATGAGAATTTTACTGACTTCTAAAAATAAACACTCCATCCCTGTTAACAGTGATTGAATTTAGGTTTGTATGTTCTTCAAGTGTTTATACAAAGATCTCAAGTATTTATAAATAAAATTGTTTATTGACCTGAATCAAAGCAGTTGGCTTGACAGATATGTCAGAACTAATACATCTTCTTCAGTCTTCTGTTTTCTAAAAATACACATATTTCAGGGAGGTGAAATAAAGTAATGTTGCTTCTTAACATTTAAAAATCAAGCACAATTTAAGAAATGTACGCTCAAGAATCTTACCGCATCTTTTTCTTTTCACTTAGCAAATGTCTAATAGAAAACGTGGCTTATCTCATGGTATCCATTTTGTTGTGTCTTTATAGGAAAAGCAAAGGAATAATAAGCATAAAATTTCCTGATTTCTGTGCATGAAAATACTGAGTTGCAATGCATTTTGCATTTGTATATCTCTTTCAGTTTATTTGGACGTGGGCTGAGGAAGTTTCGTTTATTAGCCTTTCTCTCTTTTACTGAGTTTTAAACCACACAGTTCAAACAAACAGCATTTTCAGAATGTTTTTACTTCTGATTGTAAATGCAGTCTACAGCAGGTGGGTTTGCATTTGAAATGTTCTGCAGTAGAAACATAATGTGTTGGTTTTTTTTCTTTTTTTTTCCTCCAGAGAAAGCCATGTATTTCTAATTTGTGTTTAGGAAGAACAGGAGTAGGAAGAGTGTAGTGTTGGGTCTGTTACCATCTATGTTACTTTACCAGGATGGATGGCAGCATTGACTATATTATACTGAAACTGATCAGACAAGGGCAGCAAGTACAACTGGAATGTGTGACTTCAGTCCCCTCCCCCTGCCAGCGGACTGGATAAATGTCACATAAGGACTGCAGCAGACATGAGATTTGTAGATGTCATCAGTGCTTATTTTATGGAACACCAGGATAGGAAGCCACAGAAGGAAATACGAGACTTGTTTTGGTACTGAGGGTGCATGAGATCTGATTGAGAACCTTTTGGGTGAAGAGTTACTGTGTAACAGGCACCGCAGTGTTCTGAGATTAAATATCCCTGCAGGAGTAATGCAGACCAAAAAATGCAATGCAGTTACACTCAACTTTAAAAAGTGGAATTGGAATTCTGTAAAAATGAGGAGGCTTGCTAAAAATACACACACACCCCAAAAAAAAGAAAAAAAAAAGCAAAGAATATGATGGGGATCATGAAAATTACTGAAGGATTTTATTCAGAAATCCTAGAGCCAATGTGTGCTGTTTATTAGGAAAGGCTTGAGTAAGGATAGAAAGAAGCCGGTATGGCTAAACAAATAAAAAAGACTATTAGAAACAAGAGGCATTCTTGTAAAACCTGAATTCATAGCCAAATGAAGAAAACAGAAATGATCGTAAGCATATTAACATGTGAAAATACAAAAAGGCAGGCCGAAAAAAAAGGGTATGAGAGCAACTTCCAGAAGACATCAAAAACGATAGCAAATCCCTTCAACACATCAGGAGCAAGAAGCCTGTCTGTCTGTAGGGGCATTTGATGATGAGTAAATGAAAGGAACACTCAGGAAAGATACAGGTATTGCAGAAAAACTAAATGAATTATTTTCAGTATTCACTGTGGAAGAAACTGGGGAGGTTTCTTCCCAATAAAATAAATTAATCAAATGTTAAGGTTTACTAGAAAAAGGGTAGAGAACAAAAAAGAGAAAACATGGTGCTACTGTATAAATCCATAGTTTGCACATACCTTGAATGTTGTGTGTAGTTCCAGCTTCTTCATCCCCGGAATGACACATTACAACTGAAAAATGTTGAGAATCGCAGCAAGGATGATCGGAGATGTGGAACTGCTCCTTAAGGGGAGCAGCTGTGTAGACTAGGCCTCTTCTGCCTGCAAAAAGGACAATGTTAAGGAAATGTGAGAGAGGTCTGCAAAACAATGAGGCATGGAGAGAGTTTGGGGAGTGACTGTTCTTTCCAGGCTCTTTTCAGTGGTGCCAGGACAAGAGGCACTGGGCACAAACTGGAACACAACTATGTGGGTGATGGAGCACTGGCACAGGTTGCCCAGAGAGGTTGTGAAGTCTCCTCCTTGGAGATCTTCAGAAGCTGCCTGGACGTGGTCCTGGGCAACCTGCTCTGGGTGGCCCTGTTTGAGCAGGGGTTGGGCCAGATGGCCCCCAGGGGTCCCTTCCCACCTCAACCATTTCTTTCAGTGCAAGGGGAAACTGGCATCAGATGAAGCTCTAAGGAGCAATGCCCAGAACAAACAAAAGAGGGTAGTTTCTCAGGCAGTGGGGAGCAAGCCTGAAAAACTCCTTTCCAAAGGATGTGGATGGACAATGTTTATGAAGGTTCAAGGAGAAATGTGGGCAAGGTCTTAGAAGAAACATCCACTCAGGTTTACAAATAGACAAACCACACCAGGCTCAGGAAAGCCCCTGATCTGGAAGCAGTCCAGGACTGGGAGAGTACTTGAGAGCAGTAGCTCACGCACTTGCCCTGTTCCCACTCCTCCTGGCTGCCTTCTCGTGGCAATGCTTGGTGGCAGGCATCTGGACTAGGGACATCCTTAGCCTGAACTCATGACCATTCATACTCAAGTACCTATACACAATTTAGGTATTTGAATAGCTACACACATCTTCATATTTGTCTGCAGTATTTGCATAGTAAATTAGGATGAAAAGTAGGATAAAGTAGTCTTAATCAAACTTGACAGGAAAATTAATGTCTGGAAGGCTGTCTTACACTGGAACATATTTGATAGGTACACTGAACTGGCATTTTTGTTTATTTGTTTTCAGCACCGTGTACACACGATCCTGAATGCAGATTTGGTTATTGTAATGAAGAGAGGGCTTATTTTGGAATACGACAAGCCTGAGGTTCTGCTAGAACGAGAAGACAGTGTATTTGCTTCTTTTGTACAAGCAGATAAGTAATAAAAAAAATAATAAATGAAGCATTTTAAAGTACAATTGTATTACTCATTTTCTAAAAATGTAAAATACCTGTAAATAAATACTATTTCATAATAAAACTGAGGTTTTCCTTTTTTAATAAAATGAGCCATTTCTCCATCTGAAGCATTAATGCATTATCCATGTACTTTCCATTTTTGTATATTACTATTCTTTATTTTGCTACTAAAGAATCATGAAATATGGTTGACAAAACCTACGTGGATGAAATATGACAGGGTACACGTCAAACAAAAACATAGCCAGCATGGAGTTTTTGTGTAACTCATAAATCTCTCTTGTCATTTTATTACCATATTATTTTTTATGCATCACAGCCCTGCTGTAGATAATACTTATTATTGACTAAATGCAGAAAGAAAAATTACATACCAAAGGTATTTCTGGAAAGCTTGTATCTCTTTCAATCATGTGACTATGTAAAGCATTAATATCTAAATATAAAATTTATAAAACTTTTTACTGTGTATTATTGATACTGCTTGTGTCTCTTGATCTCTCCTTTAACACCTTTAAGAAATTAATCACAATCTGATTCCTGTAGTCTTTCTTAGGCTGCCTTGCCTCTATCCCTATTGAATCATATTATATTGATTCCCAAGGGCCAGACTCCCTCCCAAATAGTAAGGAAGCTAAGAGGAGGCAGGCTGTGATAAAGTATCAGTATTTAATGCACACTGTTTCCAAAGCACTGCAGATACAACAATTCATCTAGAAATTATCCTTCCAAATGTGGTAAACAAACAGTATTAAACCTTTCTCTGTAGCTCGGAGCCATGAGGACTTGACTCATTCTCTCCTAGTTTCACATAATTCGGCCACTGTCACGCTGTTTCTAGATTCACTGTGATCCTTATCAGTAAATTATATATACTTACTAAGATAACTTTTATGCGCTCAAATTATCCTAATTGAGCTGGACAACTACTTATTCCTGCCCTATCAATTAACTGTGGCAAACATTCTAGGATTAATTAATCATTAAGCAGTTAGACTTTCAGTGACCCAATAGAAGATCAAAATTAATTTTTCACCGGTATTCTTTTCATAGCAACTTTTTTCACATCCCTTTTTGTCTTCCCCTTTTTGAAGAATTCATAGCATTTGGGAAAAGTGCGTTCTGTTTTTTGTTATTGTTTTTTTTTTTTTCTCCTTCTCTCTTTAGACAGCTCTATTAATTTGGAATCTGTTTTTAAGAGTTTATTTTCTAGAAGCAGACATCTCAGTGTTCTCATGGGTTACATGATATATTTAATGTATTACTTCTCCTCTAGCACTGCAGTAGAGAGCAGGGAAAATGGAAGAGCTATGGTTGCTGTTTAAGCAGTGTTACTGGGTCCACAGGGGAACTGGTTTAGTGATGAGACTCAGTAGGTCAGGTTGATGGCTGGACCTGGAGATCTTGAAGGTCTTTTCCAACCTAGATGATTCTATGATGCTAATATTTGTACAATGCATAAAGGCATTAAACTGGGTCTAGGGAATACATGACCAACAGGAGAGTGTAACTCATGCTACACTGCCGGTAAAAGTGCAGAGGTAGAATACAGTTATGCAGATAAAATGCATGAGCTCTGTCATTGCCTACTGCAGATAAAGAGAGAAAATGGGCAGTTGGGAGATACCTCCTTCTCCAGGGGATCATTGTGCTGAGCAGCTTCAAAGAAAATATAGCTGCTGAAGTATTGATGTTTGTTCACCCTGAGACACCAGGCATCTTGTTCAGGTTAGGAGAGGAGAAATTGGAGACAGGTGAATGCCCAAATCCTAATGGCAAGAGGTAAAATCCAAGAAAGTGACTTTTTACATGCTTTTAAGAATGTGCGCGGGAGTGGAGACCAATTTGGACTAGCTCCTACTCCACAAGCTTCTGACAACCTTACCCAGAAACGAATGCAAGGGAGCACAGGGAGACAGTGTATCATGAATTTTGGAAGTGGATTATTAGATCTTGATGTATTAAAACATGAGATCTCAAAGTGCAAGTGACTTTCTAAATGGGGGAAGGTTTCCATTGTAAATGGGGCTTATGTTTCATAAAGCATTACTGCAGGAGAGTAGGGTGGGAGAGTTGGTTTATATCCAAAGATTATATATCTTTCTAATGGTATCACACTGCTGAGTGTGTGAACACAGAAGCCTCTCAACTGCCACTTGGACAGAACACACTTTATGTTTCTTTAGTGTATTTATTTTTATCTGGTCATGTTTATATGGGGCCAAATCCCAGGGAGTTTCTGCTCCCTATCTACAAACGGTTGGAGGCTCAGCAGTGACCAGAAGCGATAACCAGAAAATTTTTCTATGGTGGGAGCTGTAAAGTCACAGAAGACGGAAAGCTCACTGCTGTTGTTGAGTCATTAAACCTGTTGCCTTGAGACAGGTGGTCCAGAAGTCACTGTTGAATGAGGCTCACAAATGCATGCAGCATGGCAATAAGGCATTGCTAAGGAAAGTGCTGTACTAAAAAGGGAGCAAGCCATGTGAGGATGGGGAGCTGCCACATCCAGGCTTGTTCATTTCTCCTCTGGCATAGAGCATGGCTGTGTCCCAAAGATGTCAGTGGGATAGGCTGCCAGTGGCTATGCAGGGCTTGTTCCACCTGCTGCCTTCTGTAAACGCTTCCATTATACAAAATCTTTGTATCTTTATCCCCTTGTCTTACTATGGACATTTCATCCTGCTGCACGCATTCCTGAGGGAATGCTGTGTTGGAAGGCCAAGAAGCACAGCTTGCCTGCCACATTAGCCCTCTTCTCAGGTCTGATCAAGCCTTCCTCTGTGGCTTTGAGTAACCAACTCTGACCTCTTTTCTTCTGTCTACCTGCTCATACAGCAAGGTGATTTGTGAGGCTTAGTTCGGGTCAGGCTAGCACTGCATAGCCTTTGAAAGAAAGGTCTACTTCCACAGGTGCCAACTAATCTTTAAGTTAATAGTTATAGTAATATCTTCTTGATAGTCATTAACATTAGGAAAATTCAGAAGAAAAAAGCGTTGAAATGTAAAAAGTGTTTTGTGGGTGGAAAAACTTACCCCTCGTGATTACACCCATGATTCCATACTACAGTGTGGGATTGTTCCTGTGAGCCCAATTTGTTCAGCAGCTCTTGACACAAATATGTTGGCTCACACCAAAAGTCTGTCACTTTTCCCTTTTAAGTATCTGTCACTTGATCCACAAAGACAGCGATACTTTTCATTCTGCTCTAAAAGTTCTTCAGCAGAAGCCACTCGCTTTACTGTCCTATCTCAGCCAACAAGTGCTGGATGGGACATTGTGAAGGAAAAGGAGGTAAGTGGAAAATGACAGTCCCAATAAAGAACAGAAGTGAAAACAAGGAGACACCCTTCTAGTACTGTAGAGTTTAGGGTTCCCAAAACCAACATGATGAACATGTTCGTGCAGCACTCCTTGCTGCAGTAGGCTGCATGGGTCATTCCTAGCACCGGACTAGGAAGCAATTCACCTTTCTGTGTTCTTTAAAGCACTCTTACTTGACACATTTTTTTTCATTCTGCATTCATATAGTTGCCACCCTCTGGAGGAAAGGGTACAGAGTAAGACAACGATGAGAAAAAGAGTAAGAAAAAAGGCTCCAAAGGCATGGCTGCTTCTTGAATAACTATTTCCATCTCTGTAAAAGAGTGTGAAATGTAACCAGTGAGTACAGTATGATGGTATGGAGCCTCTTTATGCTTACTTCAAAATGATGGAAGTAACTATGAGCTGCCCTCAGGTAGAGAACCACACTTTTCAAAAGTAACTCTTCAGATTACTTTTTTTTTTTTTTTTAATGTTTAGGAAGAAAAGTACAAAAAAATCATTTTTAAAGTTAAATTGTATATATAAAGCATGTTCTTGGAGTGTTTAAATTTTACCCTTTTGCTTTGTTTGGTGCAGGCAGTGTATTCACAGCAAGCACACAAAAAGTGTTTAGAAGAGAAAGCGATACAGAGAAGGGGAAGTATCTTTGGCTAAATTCAGCAGCTTGCCAGCCAGGTGTCAGGGCACCTTGTTGTCATTTTAGTATTATTTATCAAAGCAGCAAGAAAGGTGATCCAGAACAAGAGAAGGAGTGGAGTATTGGAAAACTGACCCTGCAAAAAAGAACGTAAATGTCCAAGGACATGCAACTAGTCATGGTAGAAGTGGTAGAAATAGCCTAAAATAACAGTAATCAATTAATTACAAAACCTATGACTGCTTAGAGACCTCAAAGTGACTAGTTAAAAATACTAATTCTGATTTCCTGCAGTGGGCTGTGGTTGGTAGCTGTCTGTGGTGAAAGTTAACTCCATGCTCCTCACCTGGCTGGCTCCCAACCGTCAGCTGGGCAATTGCATTGGCCAGGCAGTCAATAACTGCTTACGGTGTACATCAGAGCACTTAGAGCCAAAACTGAAGGGAAAGTCCATGGACACGCACCATTAGAAAAATACCATCTTAAATCCACTGGCACTTCAGAAAAACCTCTTACCCAGAATATGCTAGAATGCTTTAGCAAATCTATGACCTTGGTGTCTAGACTGAAATAGAAACAAAATATTTAAATCAAAGTAAGTAAACACTATGGAGAATATTGCTATTTAAACAGTGCAACAATCACGTTAGAGTGTTCTTAAACAATCCCGCTTGCCACAAAGATACATCCTCATCTATATGTACATACATGCATTTGTACACACACCAACATCATACTATCACACAGAAGTTCTAGTTTCCTGCTTCTTTTTGTTCTGTCTTCTGGCAATTTTGATGTCTTCCACGTCACTGCGTGTTAACCATTTGCAGCCTGCTTGTTATTTTGCAACTTCCACTGCTATTTGGGCAGTAGACATTTCCCTGAGCAGTCAGCTGCCATTGCAGCTCATGTCAGTCCATAAGCTCCTTGCTTCAGAAAAATCCTTCCTTAGTCAAGGCAGAATAACTCTAGCAAATTTCATTAAAGTGAGTGGGAATGAGCTCTTTAATTCCAGGTCTCTGTTTAACCATTACATCCTTGGACTTGGCCTCTTTAAGCAAATTTCTTACCACTCCCTGCCTGAATCTCTCATTAGATAAAGTCTTACATCAAAACGCATAGGTGAATTTCAGGAATTAAACGCTTTTTTTTTTCCCCCATTAAGGATTTCATTTTAAAGAAGAACCCCCCAAATCATTTTGTTCTCAGTTTCACAGAATTATTGCCCAACCTGAAATCACACCAGGTAGCCACTGTTAATGGAAGCCAGCTTCTGGCCACGAATCCAGCCTCGAGCAAATATTGACAGAAATCGTTTCCAGGGACAGGGGGAATCACTCGCACCGCCGCGGCCCGGCCGCCCGCGCTCCCCGTTCCTCAGAAAAACCTGAGGTAAAAACGTAAAGAAACGCACCCAGAGCTCACCTGGGAGCCATCCGGACTCGACTCCCCGTCTCCCCCCACAGGGCGACGCTCGGGAGTGGCGCCCAACGGTTTTTAACCGTTTTCCGAGGCGCCCGTTGCCCAACGACCGTTACGCGGAGCCGCGCGCGCGCACCGGGCGCCCGTGGCGACGCCTCTGCGCCTCGTCCCTCAGCCTCGGGCTCCCCAGGGGCCGTTACCGGCTCGGGGACCCCC
>VXAL01013523.1:62640-90943 GCA_013399475.1 Chauna torquata | reverse complement strand
CCAGCGGGAGCGGGCATGGGGCGGCGCTGAGCGGCGGAGCGGCGGCGGGAGCCATGCTGTCGAGGAAGGGGATCATCCCCGAGGAGTACGTGCTGACCCGGCTGGCGGAGGATGTGCCGGATCACGCCCGGTACCGCGCCCGGGAGCGGCGGGCACGCTTCGTGGGCAAGAACGGCGCCTGCAACGTGGCCCACAAAAACATCCGGGAGCAGGGCCGGTTCCTCCAGGACGTCTTCACCACCCTGGTGGACCTCAAGTGGCCCCACACGCTGCTCATCTTCACCATGTCCTTCCTCTGCAGCTGGCTGCTCTTTGGCATGGTCTGGTGGCTCATCGCCTTCGCCCACGGAGACCTGGACCACAGCACCCAGCTGCAGCGTGACCCGGCCAAGGGGGCGGCGGGGGCCCCGGACGGCTTTGTGCCCTGTGTGACCAGCATCCACTCCTTCACCTCCGCCTTCCTCTTCTCCATCGAGGTGCAGGTGACAATTGGCTTCGGAGGACGCATGGTGACAGAGGAGTGCCCGGCCGCCATCCTGGTGCTGATTGTGCAGAACATCGTGGGGCTGGTGATCAACGCCATCATGCTGGGCTGCATCTTCATGAAGACCTCGCAGGCCCACCGCCGTGCCGAGACCCTCATCTTCAGCAAGCACGCGGTCATCGCCCTCCGGGAGGGCAAGCTCTGCTTCATGCTGCGGGTGGGCGACCTCCGGAAGAGCATGATCATCAGCGCCACCATCCGCATGCAGGTGGTGAAGAAGACCACCAGTCTGGAGGGGGAGGTGGTGCCCCTCAACCAGATTGACATCCAGATGGAGAACCCTGTGGGGGGCAACAGCATCTTCCTTGTCTCCCCACTCATCATCTACCACGTGATAGACAAGAACAGCCCCCTTTATGACATCTCCCCTGTGAACCTTCACCATCATGAGGACCTGGAGATCATCGTCATCTTGGAAGGGGTGGTGGAGACCACCGGCATCACCACTCAAGCCAGAACCTCCTACCTGGCAGATGAAATCCTCTGGGGCCAAAGGTTTGTGCCCATTGTGGCAGAGGAAGATGGGCGATACTCTGTGGACTACTCTAAATTTGGCAACACAGTGAAAGTGCCCACCCCTTCATGCACCGCCAGACAGCTGGAGGAGGACAAGAGCATTATGGACACTATGCCATTATCCCCTAAAGGCACCATAAGGAAGAGGTCTGTTAAGCTAAAGCCCAAGTTTACCATAACCGATGAGCCTTCCTGATTCCTTTTGACTGGGAGACTCTGTTAGGGCTGAAAGATCTCATAAACTCAAAACACTGAGGTGGCCTCTTGTTACTATTTTTAAAATTCAGGTTGGTAGCACAAGGTATGTTCTGGTGTTATTTATTGTGAGATAAATGTAAAGCTAATTATATTTTTTTAAAGGTGCAGGAGATTTCAAGCAGAACTGGGAGTAGGAAAATCATGATCTGCAGCTTTAAATTTCAGTTCAGACTGTCATATTTAGTTGCACGATCATTTTGCATTGATTAATCTGCAGGTAATTACATATTTTCTCAAAAAATAAATGTATGTTTATCCTCAGAGATTGCAGTACTTAGGGTCTTGCAGTGTCTGTCCTAAAGTTGGTAGTTTTTAACAGGTCTTTTGTAACTTGAACAATCATAGAGAAATAAAATATTAATAATAAAGCAGGCTGAATTTAAATGGTAACAAAAAGGTCAGGAAGTGCTATATATGACAAAAGATCAGATCAGGGACTGTTTATGGTATTATACTCTATGTCTTAAAGAAATTAACTGCTGGATTTGCTTAATCCATATAGTCTTGTATGGATCCACTCCTACCACATGCAATATGAAATGTAATTGAATATTTACTTTTGTTTATTTTAAAACCCTTTACACATCCAAAATAAAGCATTCAATAATACCTGTTTGGACTGTACATTTCTGAGAGTAAGCAATGCTTTGCCTTTAAAAAGAGCAGCAGATAATATACAACTGAGATTAATTATAACTAGGAAAAAGTCTGCATTCTAATTGTCTAAATAAAAAGGAGCAGCGTCCCCCTTCCCCACCACTCCACACACACAGCCACATGGCAATAGGATACCCAGTAAAAAAATTAATCTCTTCTTTAGGTCAGAGTGAATTCTGTGAGATAATCAGGGAATATAAATAGAAATAGATATTTTAGCTGAAAGGGCAGTGCTGAATGCTGGAATATATCTGCATGCAGTAGGTAAAACCTTGTCGTCCTTTCCCTTTTGTAAAAGAAGCAGAGGTTTTGTGCTTAGGGACAGGAGGGATGTGTAAGACAACGTAGCCACTTCTGGGATGCTGTGTCACAAAACCCTACCGCTGAGGAAACGCTTTCCTTGCCCTTTAACATCCTGACCTCTCTACACAGCCAGTGCCTGCCGTGATTTTTAGCTGAATTCAAGACCAGGCATTTACTGGCAAACGTAAAGGAGCCATGTTCACCCCCTCAGTTCCACTGTGACAAGAGGAGCGATTTCCCTTAGCATACTCCTGCAAATCCTCTATCTGGGGACGTTAGTAACAGCAGCAATTTTATTTCTATGTTATTAGGAGACTGCAGCAGCATTAACTACAGTATGCTATGAACAGGGCAAGCTGCCACTCAAGTGAAAAAAGATAATGTTGTCCAAATAAAACCTACATAAGCTTTACAGAACTGACCCAACACCTGGTTACACAAATTGGGCAGAGAGATGGTCAGTAAAAATCACTTTTGAACTGCATTTATTCAAGGAGTTCCTAGTTTCAAATTCTTGTATGTTATGCAGTTCACAACAGACACCTGAAATGGTTCATGTGAGCAATAATATGGCCACTTTGTTAACACCTTGTCAGTGTAAAAATATAACAAACATTCAAAAGCGTCACAAAACTTCCTTTCTGACTATAGAATATTTTCAGGCATCTATAATACAATGAAATAATGTTAGGGTAAAATCACAGATTGTTTTAAAATGATAAAATAGCAGTTATATTTTCAATATTTATCTATTTCAGTTTTATGAAGGTCTGTATCAGCATTATCAGACTTCCACTTAAGTGAATGAATGTCTATTCGGTTTCCAAATGCCCAGTACACCCACACTATTCTGTGTACAGCTGTAAAAATGTGCTATGTTTTTCCCAGTGAAAATGCAGTGAAACTAGCATTAACAAGTAGTTAACAAAGAAAATGGGGAAAGGCACATTTTACATTTGTAATAGTAAAAAATCCTATTTTTTTTTAAATAGGGAATGATGTAATGCCTTTGATTATTAAATTTATCCTCTAAATGACACATTATTTTCCAGCTTTCCCTTTTCCTGCCTCTGTTCCATCACCCATCCGAGGGGCACTTACAGTAGAGCTAATTGCTTCTCCTAGACACCTCTGTTCCTTTGAAAGTTCATTGTTCTTTATCAGCTGTCACAATAGCACTGTTCTATTCTTACAATAAGCATAGATAAAATTTTAGAGTTAGCTTTCCAAGGACTTAAAATCATTGGCTTCTCCTTAATCTCGTTAGTGCCTTACATCAATGCGTAAGATACATTCAGTGTTGTCACATAAAACCTCTTCAGATCTGCTAGTATTTTAAAGCTCTTTTCAAGATTTGACCTAAATGTGAAGCAATTTCAGCAGCACTACCATGCAACTATTTTCAGGAACAGATGCAAGCCTCCTTTTCCCTCAGGGAGATCTGTGCTACAGAGAGGTAGAAAATTCCTTTTGTTCACTGTGAGATGGGAAGGGGAAAGATGGAAGAAAACAGCTCGCATTTGCTGGGCCACCTTTGAAGTCACTTCTTTTACAAGAATCTGCCTAATTTTCTGAAGTCTTGCAATAAAAAGGCACCACAATATTATGAGGAAGGCAGGATTTGTTCTATTAAAGTCACTGTAGCTAATTATTTCAGTTAATTTGTTTCTTGTCATTTTAAATTCTCCTTTCATCATTTCAATATTCAAAAGTATTTCGGGGGCAGAGCAAGGAAGAAAAGGGGACAGGGAACGCTGCTTATTTGTACCCTTTCATTTTGCCGTTTACAAAGTATTTGGGAACGCAAATATCTGATATTTTTCTTAAAGTTGTATTTATGTTGACCACCCACATCCTATGTAGGAAGTGCTCTGAAGAATGCGTCAGTGCTATCTTTTGACATAGAAAAGTCCCTCATTCTTAGCAATAAGCAAACACTGCATTTTCGGTGGTAGAAATTCAAGGTGAGCGTGCTTTTGAACTTGCTCTCTCAGACTACAACTGTTTTTTGATAGGTGACATCATGGGGTCCTGTGAGCAGCTCGGGGGAGTGTGCTGCAGTCCCCAGTGCTGCTCCCTGTCCACATTTCCTCTGCACAGAAACCAGTGTGAGGGAAGCTGCAGATTACGTGCTTGGGGCTTTCGCTAACTGGGGGAGGACATGGACAGAGAAACTGGGAAGCTGTGAGTTTTGTGGTGACCCACTGCTCCATTCGTTAGGGTGTGGTGGAGACAACTGTGTCCATGCAAGGTGCTTTTCATGTGCCCTGCAGTCTGAAGGCCATTGTCAGTTTACGTTCACAGTTCACATTGTTTGGTGCATTCAGATTGGAGGTTTTTAAGCTGTTTGGATGAACAAAAGGATCACAGAGCTTATTAATCAGAAACAGACCGGAGAACAGTTAGGTTGTTTGCCATAGTTTTAAAATACTTGCAGTGACTGCTGGTGAGAGCATAGCCACTGGGCATATCAGTTTCATGTCGCATTTCCTAATGAAATCAAGTGACATACGTGTAGGAAATTAGAGGATAACAAGGTCTGATTTGGTCTCTTTATCCCCCAAGGCATACGATAAATATAGTATTATAGCAGTGTATTTCAGCAGGAAAACCTCCCTGTGAAAGAGATAAAAACCAGAAGTGAACTCAACAGGCTGCATATGAAGGCAAAGGAGAGTCAGGGACACAAAATAAATACATTTAAAATCCACCAATGACACGGTGGGAAGACAATGTCAAGAAGTAGTAAGTTATTTTCATTTTAAGCCCTTCATACCAGCAAAGGTGTGAAGGTAGATGAGAGAGCAGAGACCTAAAAAGTAGATGTGAGAGGCTCGTATAAAAGTATTTAACAAGACCAGGGCTTACACAGTAGGATAGATTAGCAGCAGGGTCAATGTCAAAATTCAGTCTGCCCTGTAAGGCGAGAGTGCAGGCTGGGCATGATCTGCATTGCTCAAGCAGGTGGGTACATATTGCTGCATGTTGGGCAAGGTACGAGTCCCAGCAGAGCTCTTCTGGAAGCAGTGTTAGGAAGGCTTTGTGGTGACTGATTCTTGTGGTTAGTTACTTATTAATAGTTAATAATACCAAACTAATGAATAATTAATAGTCATCTGAAAGCTGAATTGGTTTCATAATGTTTTCCTTCCTCTTCCACTCTTTCTTTGTATGTTGGTCACCCCTACTAGATAATTATTGCAGGCCAGCTGGCACAGACTACTTTTGATGTGGAATAAAGCACAAAAGTGCTTAAAGAAATGAAATGTAAGAATAAAACAAATATTAGAAACACTCACACACAAAAAAAAAATCTGTGAAATTGCCAGGCTTGCAACTTTCACAGTAATTCCTTGTACAAGGCATGGAAGTATCTGTTCCTAGGAACTGGATATTAATTAACTGCCATAGGTTATTTCCTGTTCGTTTTGCAGGTCCCTGTGGAAGGGAAAGTGGTTTAGCCCTTCGGGTTTGAGTAGAGGGAGAAGAGAAGAAGGTTCAGAAATGCCGCATCTTAGGCTTCCTGGTTACTATTGGCACACCTTTCTCTGTTCCCACACTTACAGTCATACTGGTGTTGCCACTAAAAAGGGGAAGGATCAATGCTCTTGCAGTTCATGTTTCCGTGTTGCCCTGCATTCATCCAGGGCCAGCTGCCACATTCCAAGGTGGATATCTCAAACCCAACAGCCCTGACCCAAAGCTCCTGGGAGGCAGTAGAAAAATTCCCACCTATTTCAATGGATTTTTGGATCAAAGGACATAATGTGCTGACCTGCTGAAAGCATGTGCTACAGCAGCAAGATGGATTTAATGAGCACTGCAGACCTCACTCACGCAGAGCTGCTGCTTGAGGTGAGAAGACCCTTGTGTGAGGAGGCCTTGGGTAAGCTGGATCAGAGCGGGTGGTGGGACGCATGCTTAGCGTGGCTGGTGACTTTCTAGCTGCCTGTAACAAATGACTCAGTGTACTATTTTTGATTCAGCAACAGGAGAGAGATACACGATACAAACCTCCACTCCTCCCAAGAAGAACTATTAAAAGAGCAGAAGACATTCTTGAGAGGCTGAAGATACTGCTGCCTCCATCCTGCTCATAGCACTGCTGGGTGCATGTGGAGGACAGTGCACTGCATGTTTTTCTGGCTTATGCTGCTATTTTGATACATAATGTAACTTTAAAGAATCAGCACAGGGGAATGACTCAGTTCAAAAGTTTTCTTCAAAATACCAAAACCGCTGGAGCCCCTCTTTGCCACTCACCCCTGTCGGCCTTTGTACCTGACTTACTGAGTTTAAATGCAGATGGCAACTCCACGAGAGGTTTCTTGACCAGCTCACTTTTTGTAAAGCCCAGCAGCCTTAAGCCAGCAGCCCCATCTGAACTGCAGGGGAGCCAGAGGCCCCACGGTGGTGGCCCCACAGAGGCCCATCTCCTCTTTCCTCCCCTCACAGAGCTGGGGCCTGCCTGGCAGGAGGCATCAAGTGCCTGGTCCCACTGCTCCTGACACCATGCGATGGTGTGGGGTGTAGGTCATCCTTTTCCCTCTCGTTGCTTTCCCTGGCCATTCCTTGTACATTTGCCATTTTAAGTAGCAAACACCTGCTTATTGTTTTGGATTTATGCTTGCTCTGTCTAAGAGAGTGTAGGCACAGTGTATAAATAGCATTGTTGTTGTTATTAGTCACAATAATTAGTTACTCCTGAGCAGAGCTGAGGCACAGAGAGTGCCACTGACTATCAACAGTGACAGCAGGAGTCCTTGATTTCAGCAAGTTTCAGATCAGGCCCCCCTGTTAAATCCTGGGCCTTTAAATCCAAGAGAGTTTGCCAAGGGGTTCATTAGCACCAGGATTTCCTTTTTAGCACTGAGCACTATTAGGTTGATGGGGGTAGGCAGCTGACCCAAGCAGGCCTTGATGGTGTCTTTGCTGCAACAGCCATGCTGTTTCCTGAGTTTTGTGCTTAGAGTCTTCTTCCCATCCAGCAGTCCCTGGGAACTTCTTGCTGTGTCTTGTAAGTAAAAATCTTGTTTTAATTCTTCTTCTTTATGAGGAAATATGGCTGTTGTGCATATTATGTAAGTCTATTTGTGGAGGTATTTCAATGACTTGAATGCTCATATGACTTGGTCTGAGGTCTGCTTGTCCTGTCTGAGCTCCTGTTGTCTCCCAGGGAGTGTATGCAGGTAATGGGGACAGTATTTTCTACATCCTGGATTTGTCCTGATGTACTTCTCAAGTGTTGGTAGCTCTGTGTAAGCTTTAAAACTTGAGGGGGAAAAAATGCTGGTAAGTTAATGCTTCTCTCACAAGATGAGTGGAAGAGAGGACCAGTTTGATGTGTTCCACTACCAAATTGTGTGGATTTTGTTAGAGCAAAGTGTGCCCTAAGAACAGCTCCCTTATATAAAATCACGGTAAATTTAGAAGAAACTGAGGAAATTGCCCTCCACGGCTAGTTCCAATGATGTTTTTGTAGAATGGCAAGTACTCTGCAGGCATGCTGATTGCTGAACACACAAGGGTGGCTTGATTTGAAAGAAATGATTGTTGGCTTCAGTAAGCATGGGGATAGCTCATGCTTGCTGAGCGTTTATCTAGAATTGCAGGCAGTAAACAGATGTTTTTCCAAAGGCAATTTCTATCTTTAGAAATGTCTCTGTTGGAAGCAACCATTATTTCCTCACAGACTCTTTTCTATCAAGTGTTGTCTGGGCATCCATAGCTGAAATCTTTACACTCGGAATCTACCTGTAATGCATCAATAAACTGATGTATTTGATAGGTATTTATATATATATATACATACAAATTTGTGTGAACATGATCATGCATTTTCTAAGATTCTTTCATTTTTTTTATTCCTGCTAAGTTGTTGTTCCTCTACTTGATTTTTTTTTCCTACATCTTTTGTTCATTACTGTACAGAGCCTGAAAAGTATGTCATTTCTGCCATGTTCTTCAACAGCATCTGTTGAAGGGAAAAAATGAAGTAAATATTTCACAGTGTGCCATGGGCCTGTGACATGCAGTCAGAACTCCTACAGTATTACCATTCAAGATATTTCTGTGGTATCACAGGTTTTTCTACTGTTATGTGCAGATCTGTCCCCACTGAAGAGAGTTCATTTCCTTTGTTAAGTGGAGATCAATCAAGTCTTAAATGCAGGTCTTATCAAAAGTTTGATCTTCAGTAGAAACATCGCATCTGACAATATATTTTTTGCTCTGCTTTTCCGCTGTGAAAATTGCGCAGGAGATGAAACCAGACCCATCCTCGTAGTCCTTATTTTCTACTTCTTTCCCAATTGGGAATGACTCCTTAAATCAGCTAACAAAAACCACCCTGTTTCTGTTCCTGCCAGATAGACAAGCACTGAAGTGTCACATACTCACCACCCTTTGGATGTGTAATGACATGCTGTATCTTCAAAGTGGTAGCTGCTTTTTTGTTAGGAGGACCAGAATTTATGATTTAAAAAAAAAAAAAAAATTGCTATCCTGTCTCTTATCATACCTTCTGGTAATGTCTGCCTTGTGAGGTGAAAATCATGCTCTGGATTGATGTTATTGAAATGGCCTTTTTAAAGTTTGTTCCATTTGAAAACTAATACTCTTTATGGGTTCTGTGTGGCCTTAATTTGCAGACAAAGATGGCTTATTAGCAGCTTGTTAAGAACCTATTAGGTTCTCCTACAGAGTAGGAAGGATTATAATGATTTACAATAGCAATAATCTTTTACTGACCTATCATAAAGGGAATTAATGTATCTATAGAAAAATCCACAATCTTGCTTTAAAAAGTACTGCCAAATTAACACCAGTCCAGAAAATATTTAATAGTATGTTCTCATTCCCCAGTACTCAGTGATCACTGGTTTTCACATTGACTCACAGAGAAACTACTCCAAAGTATGTCAAATTCAACAGATGTCTTTTCACTGACTCTGAAAATCTGGATGCAGTTTAGAGAACACCTGACTAAAATGGTGTGCTGGCACTCATATTTCATTTGTTTTCTGAAAGGGTTTAAATAAAACTAATACTGATCAGCATTAGTTGAGAGGTTTGATTTGATCCTTCGTGAGTTATAGCGGAAAAGTTCTGTTAGTTCATTCTTAAAGCTTAATGAGTGGCTATAGCTAATTCAGTGCATAACTGTGGGATGGAAAGCTCAATGATTTCCACATTATTATGACATATAGAAATACCTAAAAGAGATTACATCTTTAAGTAAGACTCCAATACCTTTAATGCCTCTGCGGAGTGTCTCATCCCCTTATTCGACTGCTCTAAAAGAAGCTTAAGTATTTGCAAACTAGAATCTAGATTTAAACTAACCTCTGAAAGACAAAAAGTAATGGAACAAAACAGTTTACGTGCCAATTTGAGTTGAAAGGTTTTTTCTACACAGTACTGTGTTGCTGGATGAATAACCTCTTATCCTAATATTTTAAGTCAGATGCCTTTGGAGGGAACTGTAGTTCATTCATACAAAAAATCCAATCCACTTTCTCCAATGTTATTTTTTTATGACTTGGTTGGCTTCAGGTAGCTCTGTCCAGTCTTTATATCATACAACTCTGATGTTGGGTACAAAATTTCATACGGAAACTTCAAGACAGTCCTATTAGCTGTGCTTTGTATAGGAATTTAATCTCTGAGACAACAGGAGACTGCTAAAGAGAGAGACTTCCTTTAGAAAGCTGCTGGAATAGAATATTCCTGGGACGCTAAACCAGGGGTCATTTATTACAGAAGAAAGAATTGCCAAAGAAGAAAAAGGATTCACCTGCTGCTTTTTGAGTCCTCAATACCTGGACTCAGTAAGATACTGCACATACATACACACAGGGTCATACTGCATATACTAAAAGAGAGAATTTTTCTCTTTCTTAAAGGGTGGTTGTTTCTTCTGTGGTGGGTGTCTGTCCCTCCACCCTGACAGCAGCAGGAGTGAATTCTCTGTTAACATAAGCACTTGTCTTGGGCAGGCTATTTCCAGCCCATTCACCATAACTTCCACCAACTAAAATATTCTGTTACTTACTTTGCTATAAAATCAGAGTAAAGAGAAAGCTCTATAGTTTGAAGTCAAACTAGTAGAGAAGTAACCCCCAGACAAGGATATGATGCTAATGCTTCTCAAGTACAAAATCTAAAATCAACATTAGTTTTCCAATACTAGAATATTACAGTAGCATAAATGTGAAATTAGATCTTGCGCTCGAGAGGGAAAAGTGAAATGGCTTCTGTCAGATGGGGTATGTCACGGAAAGCAAACTGCTGGTGGAATGGCTGAATTAAAGGTAACAGTGTCAACCTTTGGCTGTTTTGTTTTTTAACCAGCCACTTTTTTACACAAATTTCATAGTGGGGAGTAAAACATTTTTCCATCATTTGAAATAAAACAATTCAAGGAAATAAAAAATCCAAGCTTAAATTCAACCTTAGTTTATGCTGGTTTGTTGGAACTTCTGTCAAGTGTCTCAGTGGCAAAATAACGTGCCAAGAGAATCTATCTGTGTGAGCACTGCATGGACTAATTCAATAGCAAGCTACAGCTGAGGTCTCCTGGGGCTGAATCATCCTTGCACAGTGACTCATAAGTTACACTTTCCTGTCCCAAATAATTCTGTACACCTGAAACAAAATTACTTCCCCTCAAATCAAAGCAAAGAGTGCTCTATAATTCCTTTACAGTGAAAGGACCCAAAGATGTATTATACGTACCTGGAAGTTGTAGAAATATCTTTTTTGTGATGGTTTTTTCAAGGGCTTTGTACATTACTTGTATATTGCTTTGAAAGCAAAATTTTTGCCAAATATGAAAGCTGTGGGAGTTATCTGAAGCATAGATTTTAGGTGGAAGTAGTCGCTTGAGTTGCCCGGTAGCTCCTGGTTGGCATTATCCTTGATTATATCCTCCTCCAGTAACCACTGGGTTTGAATCACTTCACAAAGACAGGCGTTTTCCATACTCGGGCTCACTTGGACTAAGAACAGTATCTGTGGCTTTTAGAAAACCTATATAATCAAAAGAACCAGATGATATAGTATTTGCTAAAGCTAGATAAGCAGATAAGAACGTGAAAAGGAGGTCAAATTTATTTAGCTCTTTACAGCATTGATGTTTATATATTTGAGTATTTATACAGGAAGCAAGGATTCAGTCTCACTGAGGAATACAATAACAAAGAGATGCGATGTTCTTTTGACAGCTTAAACAAAACAAACTTCCAGTCCCTTACATAAGAAAATGTACACATAATTAAGTAATTGTTCAGCTAAAGGGCTTCTGTAGCAAAACATGTAATTACATGTTATGTTTTCCTTGGAAATTAATCTGATTTATGAAGTTCCTTTGCTAGTCCTACTCACAGCCCCCAAAACAGCTACACCAGCATAATTTAAAAGGTGGTGAGTTATGGAGTATAAACACTTTCCCTGCTGCAGGAGAAACAACCTATTGTGCTTTACCAGAAAGTACAGTGTCATACTATTCAAAAATATCTCTTCAAGAAAATACTTTACAAACTCCAATAACTATGCTTTTTCCTTATTTAGTAAGAGTTTCTTAAACTTTTAAAACCTTTCAAGTCTGCTCAAGGGATCTGGCTCCCTGATTTCCAGGGGGTAGGTGGGAATACAGATACTGTGGACACTTTGAAATTCTCAAGCTGAACCTTGACCTCAAGCTAGATTGAAATCTGCATCTGGATGGATCTATATCTATATATATCTTCTTTTTTGCATGCATTAGTTTGCAAGTGCTGTGTAGGTGTTTCACATGGGGGGAAAAATATGAATCAGATCTGGGTGGGAAGACTTCTTAATGCTTAATTAAGATAGTTTGTGACAAAGCCTGTGAAATTTCACCAGGAGTAGCACTTTTGTTCCTCCTTAGCATCAGGCATCTTACAACTCCCTGCAATTCTGGCGTCTATGGATGTAAAGCTGGATGTTCAGGACATAGCCACCTTCTGCAAAGAGAAGGTGCCTTCTCTGGGCAAATGGCTTCCAAACATCATGAACAGGATCTAGCAAAATGTTTTGCATACTCTTAGTTCCTGAGGGCCTCTGAGGGAAATGACCGCCTGTTGGAGAACTGTGTGTGGTGGCTATAAAAGCTATGTAGAAAAGTACATAGTATTACTAAGAGCTATCCTGTGTGAGCACACAGGTGTAGTTGTGTATTCGTGTGAGGGTGTCAGGGGTAGAAGAAATGATTATTACAACTCTGGGAAGAAGGAACACCCATCCTTATCACAGTAAGATGAAAATTTGGGAGTCCCAAAGTGGACGCTTGATTTGGGGTGGGGGGGGGAACTATCATGTTTTAACACCAGCTGTAGTCCTACCAACTGTAAGTCCAGACAGCTACTGTCTTCCAGAAATTAAGCCATACCCTCACTGCATGACAAAGCAGTTTGCTTACCTGTGGCCGTCAGTGGCGTTGTTGGCTCAAGAAGATAAAAAAGAAGGGTGTTGCGAATGACTTCAATGGAAAGCTCTGCCCTGTTGGGCTCTTATAGCTCTGGAGAAACAGGAACAGTGCACAGAGCCGTGAAAGGGCTGTTCTCCTCTTTCATGTGCACCTGAAACTGAAATGCCTGTGGATCCTTCTGATCCTTTAGCAGAATTGCTTCCTCTTCTTTCAGCGTTGCATTGTATGTTACTTGAGAAGAAAACTTGCACCTTTGTCTCTTGGGTATACTTTCGATAAGTTTACTGTCACTGGTTTAGGATGAAAGCCCCAAATCTGGTAATTCAAAACAGCTTCTTCCAAATGCTTTATTTCTACACTTCCTTTGAATGCTATTATTTTTGGAGTTACTGTAAGGGGAGGGGGAGGGAAAAGGATACTTTGGTTTCTAGATGCACATTAAATTACAATGACTAGCAAAGAAAAGAAACAAACACTAATTGTTGTCCCTCTCCATGTGAGCTACATGCGGTCTGCAGTATGCCTGCTGTTGGGGGTGGCTTGGGATGGTACACAGCTTGCTTCTCCCTTGCCTCCATCCAGGCAAGCAATACTGTGCCAGAAAGATCTCTGCTGCTGCCCCAGAGATGTGGCAGGAGCTGCCTTCTGCACAGCAGGGCAGCTTTGTCCCCTGCCTCTCCAGCCATGGGTGGATAAAGTCCCCTGTCTCCAACCACAGGAGTGCTGGGGAACCTGTGGCGGTAGCCTAGGACATCTGGGAGCTGCCCTAAGAGCTCACCCTACGTGTCCGCAGGCTGCAGCTGGCTTCTGGGCTGTGTTGAGGAGCCATGCACCGAGGGGAACAGCTCTGTGAGGAGTGAGCTGGATATAAACAGTGCAAATGGCTGCCTAAAATAAGCTTGAGTTTGCTTTTATTTTTTGTAACTCATTAACATGAGTTGGCTCCTCACTTTGCAAAGGTTTAGATGCTATACTGTGATAATACACACAAAAAATAATAATTTTGTTGCTTTTTCACTTAAAACATGCGATTAAATTCTCTTGATTGGAAGTTACTTAAATAATTGCAGCTCCTCAGTGCACCACTATTGCCAGACATGTCACTGTATGGTCAGCTACAGCCAGCCAGCCTTCAAAGTTTCTTCTGCATGAATTTGTGAAAGGGTGATTTAGGTGCTATGTTGCTGTTTCTTGTTAATAATGAAGAGATCATATCATCAAGCAGTTATGAGTTACTGTTTTGAAGTTCTACTGGTGACACATGCATATCAGGTGTGAGTAGGATGATGTGTACGAGCCGCTTTGAGTAAAGCTGCATCCTACCAGCTAGTCTTTCTGTGGTGGTACCTAAATGCAGTGCATTTAGTCCCAGCACTGTTCTTCTCCTATTTCATAACTGATGTTGCAGTTTTTGTTAAAAATGCTCTGTGCATATTGAGTGCAACCCTTGCATTGTCCTCAAGAGCCAGAGACATCTGAAACATTTAGGACATAGCTAGTCCAAAAGATGAGCTATGATGAGACACATATAAGCTGGCAGAGACCAAATAGGTATGATGCTGACTGGTGACTCCTGGCCCTCAGTGAGGCAGGTGGGATCCAGCCCAAATCCAGCCAGCACAGGTGTGCAGTGCTGTGTAATCACACTGGGGGCTTAGCAAGCTCCAGCCTGCCTGCAGCCACCGAAGTATGGAACAAAAACATAGCTTTTAAACAAACGGGAGTGGAAGCACGTGAGCAATTACAGGACACTAAGTGCTTCTTAAAAATTTGTGTTAGCAACACATCAAGGATTGATGATGATCTATGTAGAAAAGAGAAATAGGCTTTTGCTGAAGAGAGGTCTAAATCAACAGAAATCCTAAAACAGTGTCCACGAACGTCCTGAAGACAGCATGGCTTGTGAGTGTAGGAAATGAAGTTCCTAAAAGTTCTCTATTTGCTCAGCATGATTTTCCTCACTTCTATCTTTTTTTTTTTTAAAAAAAAGCATGCCAAAAAATATATATATATAGAAAAGCTATATCCCAAAGACACCGATGGCTGCATCTCAGCCCCTGCTTTATACAGTTGCTTTAGCTGTGGGTAGAAGAAAGGAAGTGCATTCTGCCTGGCTTGCCATTAAGCTGTGCTCCCCACAAGTGCTGCTGCAGCATCTGTTCTCCAGCCTGCCTGGAAAATCAACTCTTTGAGGAAAGGCATCCAGGCCGACATATTACAGCAAGCACTTAAATGGTTCAGCTTCCTAACAGATGTCTTGAGTGTACAACATGATTGACCATAAGACAGGGGGAGTAGCACTGGAGAGTGCAAATACCTGTGACTTTCAAGGTAGCGCCTTGCAGTAAGCTATCAGTCAGTGATCTGCAGCTCGCAACACATCTCATAAACACTGCTGTTGTTTTGCAAAGACAGTTGAACCCTCAACTTGCTGAGAGGACTCTTGGCAGATATTTCCTCCTGTCACAGTAGCAACCTAACTGTCCCTGGACGCTTTAATCCACCTGAATGTCAGGTGAATGTGGACAGCATTTTCTGACTTTGCATGTCAAGGTTGACTTGCTGCTTTCTATTGTGACTTCCTTGTGATGGCTGAGTTGCATGGAAATGAAGTGTCAGCCAGGCTGTTCCTCTTCATGGACACTTGCATTAGTGATCTGCACGTGTGCACATAATAGCTGAATCTTGGCTATGTGCAATGAAGACACGGGAGTTTTTACATTCAACATTTTCTCATAGGTGAGAACATAGCAAAAATACTTGAGACTATGAATAGCATATGCAATTATTAAGTTCTTGATAATTTTGTAATACTCAGTGAACATAAGTGAACAATTACAGCACAGATTTTCTTCCTCCCTTGCTAAAAAATGCATAGAAAGCATATATTTATCTAATCTAAAACTACTGTAGTTGAAAATGAGCTGTGGCCTTATTTGTATTAAGTAGTGTAACACTGACCACAGACAAACTGAGAGAGAAACAGGAGAACTCTGATCAAAAACATAAGGCATGTTTTGACCACAACGCCCTATTCCTTTATCCCGGTTTTAGTATTTAATGACTTTATCAGTCTGCTTGGCTGTCCCTTGGTAACTGTTCTTTCATGGGAGCTTCTGAGCCTGAATGAACTAGCCTAACTAAGCTGGCTCTGATATATACAATTCTTATCTTTAGAATCCTGCCTCCCCCCCTCCAAAAAAAAAAAGCTAATATTTTATAAAACAACTCACCAGCTACTGTTTATAAAACAACTTACCAACTACTTCTACAGAAGCTGTTCCTTAAGCAGCGTCAGGAATGACAATGACTTGGCATCTCTTTCCTCCAGCTGTATTTTTGGCAGAAATGGTGCAGCATTGCTTCCCCCCTCCTACTGTCTCATGTATAGGATCCTACTCTAGAAGGACTGTGGTTTTCAGCTGTAAATGTAAACAGTATCTTTTCCTGGTTATCTTGTTTTTTTTTTTTAAAATACCAAGTGACTCCCATATTGTTGGTATCCAGCTGTGGTGTACTGTACTTGGAGATGTCTGTGTTCAGGAAGAACCTCATTAGCTTAGTGCTCATTTGCACTTTCAGTGTCTCTTCAAAAAGAGAACAGCATATTGTAAGAAATGTGTTCTTAGAAAAGGGGAAAAGAAAAACCCTTTTGAAACATGGCAGTTCTTATTTGGTTCTTTAGGGGTCATTCAGTTCTTAACATCCTATTATAAATGCCAACAGTCTGCTTCTTAACTTTTAAGAGTGCTCAGTAACCCTTGTCTTAGACTCCCTCTAGTGAAGAAATGGTATACAACTGTATGTGCTGATCATGCGAGAAATTGTTCTGTTTTATAACAGATGTTGTCATTTCTCTATGGTACTAAATGCACTGGCAAGGTCTGCACAGTCTGTAGTATTGATGCAGGCTCAGGAACTTTGCTCATTGCTCCTAAAGTATCTAGTGTCTTTTTGTGACTGTGGAAATTTCCATACATACAAGTTTGCATAGACTTCCACTCCATGGCTGAATAATTCATCCTCTCCTACTAGGTGGGCTCTGAATTCATGCATCAGGGTAGATTGGTACGATGCGGAGGGTGGAGGGCTGCCTGTGCTTCCATCCTACTTTGTCCAGTGTCACTGGTGGTAGGGAGCATAGCAACTGAAGTCCTCTTCTTAATGCGCTATTGAAAATGGTGGTAAAGTATGAAATGAGGTATTAGAGGGGAAACTCTGTGTTTTATACACAGTCTCCTTTTGTAACACAGAAATGGCTCTATGGGCACTTTGTGAGCTATCGTGTTAAAGAAATGCATGTCCAAATACAAGCTGTTTGAAACAGGCTGAACAGCAGTCACTGTGCAATCATTCAGACCAACAGCCTCTTGAAATGATGGGAAAAAGTGCAAACAGTGGAGAGGTCAGCATTATAGTACTGCTCTATCCCTGTGTTTGTCACTGAAAAACGAACCTGGTTTAGAAACTTGTGTATCTCTGGGAAGAAGGGGGAAAAAAAAAAAACATTCCTTTGTTGTTTTACTTTACTATATAAGCAAGTATGTGGGCTGTTTAACACACTATCAAATAGTATCATTTCAGAAAGTTACTATTGGACACAAAGTGATTCTGGCAAGTATAGTTTTTAAGGCACTAAAAACATCAGGGTAACTGTAAATTGTTTTGGTACTTGCTATCTGTGGATGCATAAATTATGGGACTCAAGCTAGTTCCCTATTTTCTGTTACGTACCAAAAAAAAAAAGTTCATTTTCAGAAATGTAACCAAAGTATGATGAGGGTTGCTATGTTTCCAGATGGGAGTCATTTAACTGCTATGTTACAACTACCTCTTAATTTCAGTAAGTAACAGATACTTCTGGATGCAAATAAGAAAGTACTTCTAGGGCAAACCTTAATGACATCTCTTAGCATCTGCCATCTACTTCTGCGTAAACTACAAAAGGACACTCCATAGCTCAGAGATTCAATTTCTTGCAGAATGCCACCACACATCAATTTTTTCTTATTCAAGATACATTTAAAAATGGAAGTTTCATGTAGCTGCATGTGGCATCATGTTCCATGCATCTCCCCAAAATACACATTGCCACAGCCATTCTGACACCTGGCTTTGAAGGTAAAACGTGTAAGCAAAGACAAAGCAGCCTATAGCAAAATCTGCTACTAAACCTGTGGGCATTTCAGCTTCCCTGGGATTTCTCTTTTGAACTGCAACAAGTCAGGGATGTGCGTGGTGTTAACGTCTTGAGTTTTTCATGCTGCTGCAATTTCATTTGTTGGTTTTGTACTTTTATGAATATAGAAAGTTGAGCATTTGAATACCTAACTAGTGAGTGAATAGCTATTGCAGTGACACAGCTGGAGCCAGGAAGAACAAAAAGATGCTTATCTTTTTTTATAAAATCTTTTTTTTTTTTTTAACCTCTTTCCAGAAAGGAAAAAGCATGGGGTAAGCAGGGAAGGTAAAGCTGAGCTTATAGACAAGATCTAAGCCACCAAACAACTTTGCACCCTTCTATGCAGCCCAAAGCCTGCCCAGCTATAGCTGCCTGGCTGGACATAATCACCACCTACACAAACCCCCTAACAGGAAAGAGAAACCAAGCACAGTGTCAGCACCTTCAACCACCACCAGTTTTCCCTCGGGAACAGCTTTGGAACTGCCCCAAGTCCTGCGCAGGCAGCCTCCCCTGAGTGGGCGTGGGGCTGGACAACCCCTCCCCAGACCCTCTTATCACAGCTGACCCACAGGAGGAGGCAGAGGGAAGTGCTCCCTGGCCTGGGTGCTGCCTGCCCAGCAGCAGCTGTTTTTTTTTCTCACCCGTTTAAATTAAAATAAAACACTAGACGTCTGTCACTGCGCTGAGTTTCAGTTTAATCCAGTTAAAAACTAATCAATACAAAGTATGGAGTGGGGCTTTTTTCTACATATATTGCACTGGAAAATATGAATTTGTACACCACTGACCAAATCTTACCCCGTCATCCTCCTACTGAAATCCCAGCCAAGTACAAAACCAAATGTCTGCATCTTTGTCTCGGAACTGGTGCTTCTATGAAGTTACATCCAGTTTTCTTGTAATCACCTCCTAAATGAAAAGTAGAGTACAGGTGAAAGCACTGGTGCCCATGATATTCCAGTCCCTTGTTTATCTGTGAGTATAGCTTTCTACTTCCTAACTTAGCCGTGAAGTTTTTTTTCCAGCTTTAAACAGCTCCTCAGAAATCAGTACAATAGCAGAAACATGCGTTAAATGGATAACATAACACTTGTAGTCTCTTTTGTGGAAGAGAGAACCCAATTAAAAGAAGACACTTTTTAACGTCTCGTTTTCAATGATGTCAAATCAGCTAAACATTTCGCGTGCAGGCGTGACTTTAGCACACTTCATGACCTCTAAGGCAGATGCTCCTTACAGTGAGATAACTCTCTTAGTTAAACTATATTTCAGAATTAACCCACAAAAATAGTTTCTTTATTAAGCTCAGACAGAAACCTCTTTTAGCTTGGGCCTGAAGAATGACCTCCTTCCTCCACAGACGATGACAAGATGGGTAGCATCAGGTCAAGCTTGTCTGCTGATAGACCAGACCTGATGGACCATCTTCTGAGGGAATGTCCACTCAGTCCCTGCTATCTATGCAGACACGTGGAAAGGGTAATGATGCATGTGAGATTTTGAATTGGGCTGACAAGCATGAACCTGTAATTTTGGCTTTTATCTCAAAAACATTTAGGCAGCAAATTTAAGGTCTGCTAAGTAGGAGTTAAATAACTTAGGTGTTATTGACGACTGAGGCATTGACTTCCACGTAATTTAGGGCAAACAGTTGTCAGGTGGACTAAAACTTGGATTATTCTTAAAGATAAAATCTGATCAACAATTCTAAAGTTTAAAAAACTGCCTGTTTCTACTTCTAAAAAATGCACGAAAGCCTATAGTGGATTGTTAAAATGCAAGCCTACTGCTAAAACTAACACTTAGTGAGAACGCTTTGGTATCACATAGCAGTTGAAAAAAAGGTGCGCATTGTTTTTACGCTAAACGCATCTCAGTGGTTAATTGAAATGTAACGCTAGGATCTTCTGCTAACTCATGACAAAACGACAAATGAAAACTCTGGCTTCTCCTAAGCAGCTGCTTCAGTTACCACTGGCGCTTACTACACTGTGGCAAGCAGGAGATGATTTCAGCACCTATGTTACAATAGTTCTTTACAGAACTCTCTAGAAGTTTCAAAGTTAACAGGGTAAGGGGGATATAATGCTTTTCTCCTGTATCAGGGAGAGTCAGGTTCTTACAATGGAAATGTAACAGTTGTTGCACTGAAAACGAAGCTTGAGCTGTGGCAAGCACTTGAGAGAATACACTGCATTACATATAACCTCATAGATTATGAGGCAGATGTTACATGAAGGAATGATTTGTGTGGTAGAAATGCTATCAGATCAAAGGTTTCAGTCCTTGGTTGTCCACAAACATCTGTGGCTGTATCATTCTTCTTTTGTAAACTTCCATGTGGGAGAAAAAGAAGGAAAAATTTCCCTTCATCTTTTCCTTGATGTTTCAATAATTCACCCTTCATTTTCCTTCCTTTCTCTGCTCCTAATTGTCAGGCTACAACCCCAAAGCCAGGACCCTGCACTGAGAAACGCTGTTACTCTGGATGTAGCTGTAACTGTATCTGGGCCTCTCAGCAAACAGATAAAGCTGTTGAAAGGTATTTCAGCCTCCTGACAAAGACATAATCAAACTGATGTTAGAATTACATGGAAGTAATGAACAGTGGAGGCATTGTGGCTTTTTTTCAAAACTAAATTAAAATGCAAACTACTTGCACCGAGAATAACAACAGAAAAGGTAAAGTCTAATTGCTTGAGTTGTACAAATAAAGGAAATGTGACATGACAATTGAGATGAAACAGATAAAGAAACCTAATCTATTCCAGCAGTGAGTTCTATTATATTGTGTGAAGAACATGAATGTGCTCAATCTTGATGAAAGAAGCATTAAATACGTACAGAACATGACCAGCCTCTATCAATCAAAACTCTTTAGGGAGAAACTTCTCAAACGTCAATGCACAATGTTAGTAATTGCTGCCTGTCTTTTCTGAGTTTGCCTAAAATATTTCAGTCTCTTTCTGGAAGGAACATGTTTCCACAACAGAGGCTTGCCTCCATTTCTTTGCTCAAAACCCAAATGATCTCTTTAAATGACACTGTTAGCAGTTGCACAGAACAGGAAGGAAATTCAAAGGATGCTTGCTGAGGTGTGTGTATATCAATTCAAAGCCAGCGTTACAAAATCAGAACAATCCATGTTTAAAAAACACAAACAAAAAAAACAAACAGGGTTTACACTTTAGGATATTCTCAGTCTGAAGTGGATGACAAGCAAGGACAAGCACACAGCTTTTCAACACTATAGTAAAACCCACAGGAAAATCACGTTTTGTAGTTTTGTTGTTTTGTTTGTTTTGAAAAATCTTGGCTTACAATATGAGGAAGCTATCCTGGTTCAATACCAAAATAATATAATCAAGTAGCACCCTTGTTTTAGGACATTTCATAAACTTGCATCAACTAACTGCTTAAAGACTAATAAGCATTAATAGTGAAGACTCTTAATGAGTCAAAGATCCATGTCTGAGAAGAGCTTTTTGGAGCACGTGGTGCATTCTGAAAAATCTGGTACTATCATAGGAGGTAGGATAATCTGTATTGAAAAAGACAATGAGTCTTATTCTCTTTTGCACAACATTTCCATCAACATAAAATGCTTATTTAATAGCATGCAAAATTTTGAGATCAGCTGGCACCTGATGAAAGAAACAGGGACAAAAGTACTGTCCCAAGAGCCAGTTCAGTATTCAACTGCTACACAGAATTAATCTTAACAAGGACGGTTCAGACCAATACACCAAAAGTACAGTATTCCTTTTGAAGGCTGACAGTGAAATTCTTAGGCTTCTGTAAACATGAAAAAATTCACTACTCCATGCAATTCTTTGTGGTGGTTAGATTTTAGAAAGTGCAAATTTTCTAAACGTTAAGCATAAGAAGTTTAATTTTTATTTGGTCTCAAAGAAGAAAGCGGTTGCTAGCGCTAGAAATGGTAGGCCTTTACCTACGGTCTTTGTTTCCCTGTACTTTGCTTCTCGGCATTTCTGGAAAGAGTTTCTACACAAAACAAGACCTAACTTGATATTCAGGCCAGTTCCCTGCTTCTTCTCTGTAAAGATTCTGACTTGTGCCTAAACACACAATGGCAGGCATCTCCTCCCTTCTTGTAAGAGAAGAGTGCAACAGCTCTCTTCACCATAAAAACCTTTAAAATTATTAGTTTCCTTAATTTCCTCCTCCGTTGTAGCCTCTAAATGATCCCCTTGTTGCCTTTCTCACTGGTGCATTGGAGAGAAAATTAGTTTAATTTATGATTCAAGACTGATTGATATTTAATCGCTAACATTCCCAATGACTTTACAATCTGGGGAAGAAAGAGGGTTTTTTTCCACTGATTTTACCTGCACCTCCCACCCCCCCACCCCCCTTTACCTTTCCCCCCAAAATAATAAAGATGCTATAAAGTTGAGGCACAAGTGGTTAAGGATGAACTTGATCAGTTCTAGCAACTGGTTCTTGAACATGTCCTGGTGGTAAAGGCTGATCATCTCCTGCAGGATGTTTTGGTACATCTCCAACTTTGTGTTCCCCAGCTGTAAAAACAAGAATAAAACCACTTAACTTCTCAATTAAATTGGCCTCACATGTGGAAAGTCTCTAAAAGAATGTTTCTAGTGTAGGGACAATCAAATAAAACCTATTTTTGGTTTTTAAGTGGAAGCTAGAATTTTGTACGCAGCTAACAAGGAAATCACATTGAGATTACCCAGCAGACTGCAAAATTACAATATTGAGTTTCCTCTTCGATTACCAGTTGTTTCTATTTTCTGTAAAAGTTTTTATTTACATAACACATTGGAAGATTAATTTGTTCTTTCTAAAACATACTACATGTTTATGAAACCTTTGATCCCAATGCTGTAGCCTGGGGGGTGGGGGGTGGGAACTTGCTCCTGTATTTTACTTCTCACTGTTTCACAACTTTCTCCCTTTGCCTGCCTTGGAATAATGCTAATTTTCATAGTTGGGATCTCCTTAACTCAGTGAATGAGTAGTGACTTGTTCTGGCTAATACAATGAAAGTCTAGGACACTTAACTGAATGACTTTGCAAAAAGTTTTTACATATTAATACAGGTGTAAAGAACAGCATCTGTTACAATATTGCCACTATTAAAAGATATATCACTAGACCAAGTCCCAGGGAATCTGCTATTACACATGGTATTTTCCCTGTAGGGGAGGGGAAGAGAGGTTCTCCTAACTAAGGGTCATAAATTGAAATTAGCCATAGGCAGCTTTGAAGCAAATGAAATACAAAATGAAATTGGTACTCGAATTTCATTATTTCTTGCTCTGCTCACAAAACTGAGTAGCTTAGGGATAGAATTTCAGAGTACTCAGCAAAGCGAGCTGTAACCACTGAAATACAGCATTTAAGGTTTGAAATCTCACTGTTGGCCCCACAGGAGCAGTTTAGACCTTCCAGCGTTCAAAAGGTTGTCTGGATATAGCCCAAAGCCTTATGTTTGAGATGAACGTTAAAAATGTCTTGAGTAGTACTGACAATGTTAGCACATGAACATAGAAGCCAATAAAGCCATTTTTGTTTCAACCTTTCTAGAAGGGGAGTAAAAAGTTGGGATGCATGGGAGAGCAGAGGATAAGAAGTGTTAAAATATACCTGACCACTTTTTTTTGTCATCAATTATCATATGCAATGATTTATTATGACTTCTTCCATGGGTGTTGAAGCAACGGGTTGCTTATGCTGTCTAAAACTTGTCATGTTGGGTTCAACTGCAGATAAGCTGACCACAGATATGTTGAAAGCACTTAAATGTTTTGATGTGTTCTGCAGTCTGAGACTGGGACCATAATTTTGGATTAAAATCTGTAATTTTGGGGAGATAGCAGAGTAGCAGGCAGCTTTCTCCCAGCTGCCTAATTACTGATAGCCATGAAATGATAGCTGCATCATCAGTCCTCGATTCTGGGTGTCTACACAAGAGCAGGGTTGTACAACAAGCAGTGAAACTTAAACTGCTGTAACTTCACATTCTTGCTACTCAAATCAGGTATACTACAGCATGCACACACAAGGCAAACTACCTTTAATGCACCTGTTTCTGCATTGGTAATGCAGCCATAGGACATGAGACAGGCCTGGTCATTTCTATGTCCCTATTCTCCTCTGGATGCTCAGAAATCCTAGTCATCCTAGATCTCACTATTTTTAGACTGACACACAAAACACTCCAAACTGTGATCCTTCCTCTCTGTCCATTTGATGCTGTAAGTTAAAACTCTTTTTTTCCTATGGACTTCAAATTTTTTCCCATGGACTTCATTGCTGCGATTTCAGCAATATTTTAGAAGACTTCCATACTTCCCTCTTAAAGACAGTTTAGGGAACCTCCCTACACAGATCATTAAAACCGTATTATATTAAGTGTTTCAAAAGAAAACACTTATAATGACTCTTATATTGAAGATCTTAAAGTCTGTGTATCTACACAAAGATACATACGGGGCTGGAATTTCAGTTCTCCTGCTGGTCCTGCAGGTGGATTTCCTTGCTGTAGTTTCTTTTGTTCCATCTGTTTCACAACCTGGTAAAACAAAAGAACACAGTTGAAAAACTTCACTCTATCAACTTTTTCTGTTCTGACGTAAGTGAATACACTCAAAGAAATATATGCAGTCATTATGTAAAGTCTTGGTTAACGAGCAAACTACTGAGCTTGCACTGTTTGCTGTAATCTGGAAAAATAGATTATGATATGCTGCAGTACCAGCATTGTGTAGAATTCAGCTGATTCATAGGAGAAATCAAGGTAAAGGATGCTCCAGAGCTGCAGATTGTCATAAGCCATTACATGTATAAGAATACAGAAAAGGAAAAAATAAAAAAAAATTTAAAAAAATACTGTTTTCATAAGTGTACCTGCTGAAGCTCTTGTTTCTGAGCCTGAAGCTGGTCATGCTGCCTCTGTAGCTCCTCCTTCTGTTTCTGAAGATCTTCTGCCTTCTTTCTAAGTTCATCTTCCTGCTGAGAAATATGACTTTCAAATTCCTTCAGCTCATCCTCAGTGAAAAGCTGCTGTTGATCTAGTGTCTGCAAGAAAACACAAACAAACATGAATACTTGGGCAGTATCTGTTTTGATTTCTTCCTACTAAAATTATTATTAGCTGAACCATACAGTTCACCAGATGTCACTAAATGACAATGTAAAGGCTTAGTATGCTCGCTTGAACAAACAGTAAAACAGCTGTTTCTCAGCTATTTTCTCAGCAAAATTCTACTACAGATTTGGAGTTAGGAGGAAAAAAAATCTTCTTGCTTCCAACTGAGCTCGTCTTCCCTTTAAAGTGATTCATAAATAAAATGTCCATTTTATGTTTGAAAAGCATGTAGAAAAAGATCTTCTAGAGTCCACATGAGGGCGCAAGACCTTTTCTGTTCGTGTGTGGACCACAAAGATTACATCTGCATTATATTAGTCTGTTACATTTTGTACATTACACTTAGCTAAGGCATTTAACCACACACATACCAAAACAGGACTGAAAAAAGGCAAAGGTCAGAGACATGCCGTTTGGTTTCCTGGTTAGAGTGATGGTAGTAAGACAGTATGTTGCACTGGAACACATTCTCATTACCTCCCAGCTATCTTGCTCCAAAAATTCTTTTTTCTCTGTAGCTCGCAGGAACTCTTCCAAAGTCACTAGCCGGTCCTTGTTGATGTCAACCTATTTGAAGCAAAAAATTACACTCAACCTAAAGGATGGGTTTTGGTGGAGACAATATTTAATATCATTATGCAAATATCCTCAAATACAACCACTTTATTTTTGAACTGTCCCATTTTCAAACGAATGTCTGCAACACCTCTTAAAAACTCTTCTCACAAGCTCATATAGTTTAATAAAAATGGAAATAAGAAAATGCTCACATTTTACTTTAAAATTAATTGGAAATATATGTGTGGTTGCAGCCCAACACTAATAGCGGTTTTTTTGTTTGGATTTTTTTTTGAGAAAAATGNNTTTGAGAAAAATGTTTTGTAGCTTTCCAGTAATAATTTTGTAATTCTGAGTTGGAGTAATCTCCATTGCTGGATAGGGAGGTTTTAAAACAAAACAAAAAAGCTGAATTGTGTCAGAAACTTTTAAGGGGAAGGGAGGAAATTCCTCCCTTCATGAGTAATAGGAGTCCAGGCTTGCTCCCTTCCTCAAGCTTAAGGAATATAGCTGAATAGAGAAAAAATACAAGTGAAAAAATGGTGGTTCAAAACATCTTCACTTTCTTCTGCTTCCTGAGCGCAAAAAAACAAACAAACAAACAAAAACAATGAGAACCGCTACTGGCATTCACTGTCTTAAGAAATGCCTTGCTCTCAGGCCTCTTCTGAAGGGACAAAGGCCAGCCATGTGAAAGCTATTGCTTTACTTACTCTTCCCACAAAATCTTACTCTATCGCCAGGTGTAAGAGCACATTTAGAGTCTTCCCTGCTTGACAAAATTCACAAGGAATTTCTATTAAATCTGAGTATCTGCAAAAGATGGAGGCTAGAGCACAATTCCTTCTATGGCACTTCTTAAATAAAAATAAATCTAGTCTGCAGGCATTTACATCAGCATCTGGGGATAGGGCTTGAGAGTTGTAGCTCTGTGAATCCTAGCAACAACAGTGTTGTGCCCTTCTGCTGTACTTAGACAACCTTTGCGTTAGGAGGACTCTATTTCTTTAATGTAGCAGAAAAACAGCAGCTCTATTAAACATTAGTCCATACCTCATTCATTACATGTTCTCTCATTCTCAGCCTCTCTTCTTCCATTTCAACCATGTCATCCTCTTCGTTTTTAGGGTCATAAACTTTTTCTAGCTGAAATTCAAATTTAGCAAATCTTATTTTGGAGAAAGGGCTGCTCATTCAAATGACAGAGCATATTTTGAATAGTAATGTGAGATGTTGCTACAAACATGAGTTCACCATTTTTCCAAGTGTGTGTATAGGTATAAATCTCTTCTTTTGCCATAGTATTTAAGCAGGAAGTGAGCCTGTCATCATTGCTAAGGATGAAGTTTTCAGTTAATTCATTTGGTCTGTTGTAATTCAATGCTTTGGACATTACAGTAAAATTGACCTCAGCCTGCACAGTCTGATCCTACGTTTGACTCAAAGCAGGCAGAGTTTCCAGAGTTTCTAGAATAGGAGAGAGAAGAGTGTGTGTGTGTTTGTTTTTTTTAATTGGAGTATGTAGTTCACACTATAAGCATTCAGGATATCACAAGATAAATTACATGCTTAGCTTAATGGTCCACTTCTCTTCTTGCACAGCGTCCTTCTGGTGAGTTCATGCTTATTTGCTTCCACTTAGCTTTCTTAGCAATTTAACTTAGCTTTCTTAGCCATAGGTAATTTTAAGTCCCCAGACTATTTATTTTTAAATTACAACATTGTAAAATGCTGGGGTATATCTGTCAGAAAAGACTGCTGTACATTTTTGTAGTATTAAAAGGGATTATAGCAAAGTACTGTTAGAAATCTGTATTTCCATATTTCACTTCTATAACTTATACTAGTTTGAACTTAGAAGCTTGCACAGACAGTGTATAGCAAACTTACTCCCTGACTCATGAAATCTGGAAAAAATTCTAAAACTAGTTAGTGGCAGCTGTAATACTGGATCTTTGAATGGGAATATGAGGGTTTTTTTCTGCTATAAAAAGACAGAACCTACTGAAAAAATGAAGCCCAAGGCCCTTTGTTTACTCATTGTTTCGGCAGCTCCCATCACTGTAGAATCTCAGAACAGTACTTCTTTGCCTCCCAGAGGGGTAGCAATACTATTTGTGTTTTTACAGAGAAGGAACCAAGGCTTAAACAATCTAAGGGCTTACCTACTTTACGAGCTGTATATGTGCTCCAAACGAGCTAGATACAAATGATGTGAAATCTGTGTAGCCACTTCTACAGTGTGCTGTTCTTCACTGTATAGCATGTACATCTGATGGGGCAAGAATTCATTTTAACTCTGTCAAGAATTTCAGCCTGAGCATTTTCAAGTGCGCGAGCGTGACTCTTTTTCTCTCTACGAAGCTCATGACTAGCACTGAATGTGCACAGTTACTCAGCTTCAGAACCTCTACTAGGCTGCATCTAGCTTACAGCGCAGAGTTGCACACCTGCTTTAACTATACAGGTACAGCTGTTCTGCAGATTAGTTATGAAATCTCATAATTAATGAGCTTGTAGCAGAGGAGTACATGAGCAATACATCTCTGGTGTCTGAGTTCTTTGCTTGAACTACTTTACTTTCCTGCTCATATGTTTTTACAGTTATGTAGAAACATTAAGTGTGCATAAACTTCAACATGAATACTCTAATTTTAGTCCAAAGCCCCCATATATACTTAGGGAAAATACAGACAT
>VXAL01013523.1:41701-53030 GCA_013399475.1 Chauna torquata | reverse complement strand
AAAAAAAAAGAAAGCAGATAATGATAATATATCTGGGAAATATTTAATGCAAATATGAGATTACTGAAACTGCATTGCTGAGGGCAGATGAACCAGAGCTACACCCAGGACTTAGACTATTAGGTAGATTTTACATCAGATTAGCTAGCGTTCCTGTGGCATATGCTATATTCTCTTTACGCATTTTCCCATAATGGTATGGTGCAAATGAAACACTCTCCAGACGGCCAATCCAGTGGAAATACAATTGTGCTAGACTGAATAATTCTATTTTGGAAAAATATTCTGCTTCATCAGAAGAGTTTATTTGGCTTTCATAGAACACCATTATTGTTCAGCTATTAAAAGCTGATATGGGAGATTTGTTTCTTGACAAAAACTGGATTTTAGCACATACAAGATCTCAAACGTGTCTTCATTCAACATGCTTGTAGCACTCTCAAACACAGTACGTCTGCTGTATAAAAGATTCATACTTGTAAAAAAAAAAAAAGTTAACTGTATTCCCCTGATCAAACACTTTCCTGTTCTATTTGAAGCACTAAACTGGAAACAGTAAATAGAATTTCCTAAGCCACCGCTCAGTCACTTGAAAGAAGTCTGTGGAAAAATAAGCAGTTAAGCAGTTCTTCCTGTTATAAGCTGGAGAATTCATTGTTTGCTACCTCACCTTTAGCAGCTCACGGAAAATAACTAAGAAAGGAGAACAAATTTAAATGGAACCCCACCACAGCAGACAGTAGACTGTATGACAATACTGGCTACTATTAATTTCTTTCCTGCCTATAGCTGCAGAAAAAACATCTAAATTTCAGGATAGGGGCTTGCTATAGCCAGATTACTAACAATTAGTGCAAACTACTTAATCAGATTGATTTCATTACACTTACTGGATTTTCTATCTTCTCTCCTTCTACATGGCCCTCTCCTTTGACTTTTGTCTTATCTATGTCTATAGGAACAGCTTCCAAAGCCATTAGGAGACACGTCATCAGCAAAATACATTGCTGGGGCAGGAGAGAGCGCCACTTCATCTGAAATGAGACCAAGACACAAAAATTAACATAAATGATGTTATACTGTACTGATTAGAATTCTTTGATGTTCCTACATAGACACCTGAAACTTACTTCTCATGTGATCTACTGCTCTCAGGCAATACTAGAACTCAAAGAATACAGCGTGAATTTTTAAAGTCCTTTATGACACAAGCAGATTTCCTCAGATTAGCTAGCAGTTCTGTAGCAAACCTATGTTGCATTGCAAATGGGGAGAGATTTTTAATATGTTGTGGTATTATTAAGGACTCTGTGGGACAGGTGGGAACACGCAATGTTCACAACACTTGTTTAGAATAGCCAAGTCTTACTAATACCAAAGTTCCTACTCTGATCTTGTGTTTGCTGAAGTTATTGGCAAATTCCTAAAGATATTCATGGACGTTGAATCAAATCTTAGTGTGGTAATGTCAGTAGCTTTTATGTTTCAGCAATGGGGCAGTTGCTTAATTTGGAGCCCAGATCCCCTCCAAAGTTTATTTGCAAGAAAAATATTTTACAATCCATGTTATCCGTTTCAAGTTGACTGAGATTCCTGAAAAAAGCATTCACAGTATCTGAAATTGTTGCTGAGGCTGGGGCTTTATTAAGCCAGTCTCCCCTAGACATTCTTTGTCTGATACGGGACAAATTCGCACGCAAGTTGATGAGCACTTTGAGAGTTCTTGACCTCTGTCTTCTCCCCCTCTATCAAATTTGGTTGAAAATAGCTTAATTCATTCAAAAACTCTTAAGATGGAATATTTAAACTGTATGAGTACAAGACAAAAAGTAACGATGGTAATTCAGCATGACAGTGAAGTCTATCTCTGAAGACAATTCAGCCATTACTATGAAAGTCCACAATCTTTGGATGTGTAAAAAAAACTCTAGCAAACTCCAATGTTAAATTAGCAATATAAGTCACCTCCTGGATAGTGAAATTTGTCAGTTAAATGCTGTCTATAATTAGCTTAGATATGCTGAAGAAAGAGATATGATATTCAATAGATGTTAAATCAGAAGTATACACTGCTACAAGGATAATTTCTGTACAAATGCCTTAACTAGTCACTCAAGCAATTCTAGCAAAAGTATTTAGACCCACTGTTAACAACTTTACTGGCGGGGAGGGGAACAGGACATGACACAAACTGTAATTATGGTATCAATGCCAGTTTTCCTGACTATATGCTCAGGTACTCAACAGTGAAGCATTACCTTTGCTTAGATTAAGCTGCTCGTTTGCTAAGGCAATAAATGTAGGTAATGGTAGCTACTTAATATTAAGCATTGTTGACATCCTTTATTCATATAAGTATTACATAAAATAAAGAGACAATATTAAGAAAAAAATGGGAAATACAGAGATATTATTCTCTCTTTTGTGGGGGACTAGGGAATAGTTGAGGGTAAAAATATATCCATTTATCCATCTTTTGTTTTTTATGTCAAAGGCCTGAGAATGACAAGGATTCCCTGAAACTATTACTCACATACTCAGCAAAAAGAACATTAATGGATTCTGTTCAGTTATAGCAAATACCTGTTACTTTCATTTAAAAAAATGACTAACATCTGATCATTACCAGACAGAATCGCAGGAGCTACTGTTGCTGCCACATCGAGTGTATTAGATTCAATGTCAGCACTACTGTCAGATCCCTGCTAGCAAGTCAGATTAACTTTCTCTAGGTCATACCTTTACAACAAACAAACAAACAAAAGCAAAACCAAACTAACAACGACAAAACAAACAACAACAGCAAAAACAGCAACAACAACAAAAACTCTGATTGATTTGCTGGACCCAGTACATTAATTTCTACACTTCTATACAAGCTGTTGGCTTGCACTGACTTTACAGAGCTGATGCATGAAGCAGTTGGTTCTTCACTAACATTTTTTAAAATGCTGAGGTTCCAATACTTAGATGTTTTTATTTACAGAACTTTGTAGTGCCTAGGTCTGTAATTTCAGGAAGAGAATATGCAGATTCAATCACAGGACGTGATAAGAAATGCAGGTTTCCAAGTCTCCTAATCATGACGTAGATGCCAAGACTGAGCATTTTTGAGAACTAACTGGATGCCTCCTATAAACCAAATCTCCAAGTTAATGGACTTGCCCACAGGTTTCCCTTCCTGCCCTCATACTGGATCTTCAGGTGAGGCTAGATGAACAGTGCTGCTGGGAAGTCCTGAACTGTACTAGAGCTATCAGTTGAGTTTGTATTTATTAGAGGCACAGCTCATTACCATACAGCATGGATGATACTAATAAGCTAATATATGTCAGTTCCTTTAGCTGGCAGACAACCATCACCCTACTGTCACTTTTTTTTTTTGTCTTGCACAGACAAGGTCATCTAATCTTGTCCTTTTTCCTTCAAAAGTGGATTGTTATGTCTGGTGTTAGAGACACTCTCTGAATGCTGTTTATTTATTTGCAAGGTGGTGGGTCATTTCCAAAGCACACTGAGGTACAGTTACCAGAAAGCCAGGTTCTGCATTGTACTTTCATTTTCAGGTGAAATAAACACCAAAGAAAAAAGAAGGAAAAAAAGGTCAATAAAAGTAAGGCAAACACTTTTAATTCAGTATCTGTCAACTCAATGTATTTAAAAAATAAGTATGAGAGACCTGAACCTCAAAATCTACTTTGAAATTTTCTGGATGAATGGCCTGGGTAATAACTTCTCTAAACAGAAAGAATCACAGTCAAAAAACTTTACAAGTAAAAAAAAAATTCACCGTGCTGAAATTTTTGCAGAGTATGAAGGGGAGCATCCTGGTAAATTGGTAAGTGAAAAGCAATAAATATGCAGGAAGTCTAAACAATGGATATGGAGAAAAAAAACAGGAGTTATAAAGTATACAAATTTAATAACTACACTCTCGGTATTTTTAGAAATATTATTTTTTTAAAAAATCATATATTTTTTGAAGTATTCATTTAAAGAACTTTAGCTTCTGATAATGCTAAAAATTTAGACCTGTGATACATGGATAAACATTTTCCTGACTGAAATATTTTTATATATACAAAATTAGAGAAATAAAACTTAATATTACCATAAGCCACTCTAGCTATTTAAGTTGTATAAAGTGTTTTTGAAAGTCATATGCGACTGTTCTTTGAACGTGCTCATTTCAGGTGACACCAACAGGTCATGTAGTGGGCTGAACCATGGTGCAAAAGCTAGAAACTCAAAGTGCTGGCCATAGTCACGGCGTTGATTCACTCCTTACCTACAGCAAGTACTAAAACCAACACTTCCAACACTGACACCTGGTCTTTGATCCATTTTAAAGACATAAACAATCTTTTTTAAAGCTGCTGACCCACAACTTCTAGGGTCTCCACAAATAATTGTGGAGATGGGGATAGTCAATTCAAGCAGAAGGAGGCACACTGTTATATTTTGAAGACTTTTTTCCCCTTGCTACTCAGGAAAACTGATATATAACGTGTCCAAGTTGAACTGAAACTGAGGAATAAGCAAACACGCTAGTCTGCCAAACCTCATATGAGGGAGCAGTAACGTCTAGCAGAGATTTAGGACGGGCAACCGGAGCTACATCATTTTAAACTACCTCCACAGTAGTCACAGAGCGTATCTATCAAAAGCCCTAATCAGACTGAATGCCACTGGATCTGCTGGCTTTCAGTAGGATTTGTGCCCACAGGCAATTTGGGTTCCTTTAGAAATACCAGCCTCTGTAATTACTTGTGTTGTTATACATAATGGGAAAGATTTGATGATACCACAAAATGTTTTTGACATCTATTTGATGTGATACGCTGCTCTGAGGGGGGAAAAAAAAAAAAAAAGCTGTATCTACTGCCCATCAGGCAGTTTTGTTTCAGGTTGTGTATAGGATGTCCTCACTGTTCCTGTTTTGATATGACAGGCAAAAAAAAGAAACAAAATCCACCAAGTACCAGAAAGAACTAAAAGCAGAGAAGACCAAAACAGATAAATATCTCTATCACTGCAGCTGACTTTGCAAACTACTATGCTTAACACAGGATTTCCAGCAGTGTTTTGAGGAACCCATCTGTTTACACAACCTGTGCTATAATGAGTAAATTGGAAATACATTTATTAGAATAAAAAATAATTACCTAGTGAAGACAGAGTTACTGTGTCTACATATCTCATAGTCCGAGACTATATTCATCAAAACTACCCCTAGAAAAGCAAGTGACTAAGACGTGTCAGCCTTTAGACAGTCACAGTGACAGTCTAAAGTGACAGTCCAAACTGAGCCCCTGAACACACTGCTACTCTGACACGTATTACAAGAGATAAACCAGGCCCACTGCAAAGCCTGACATTAATCAGCTGCCAGAGAAAACTCAGCATGACTTTCAAATTCAGCAACTAGAGGGAAGTGACAAGAAGCAGGATTAGAGAAAAAGTGGGGTTCTGGTTTTTGTTCCACTAAACACTCTACTATGAAGAGTTCATCCCATTCTCAGCAAGTTATCAGTAATCTTCAGCAGTTCCTGCCTTTTCAGAAACCCATTCCAAGATGCTCATCCCTTCCCATGCATTTTAGAGTGAATCTACAGGGCTGACTCAAGGATGTGGTTTCCTCTGCAAGGACTAGGAGCCACCAAGTCAACAGACAATCACAGTGCTGAAAAAAAGCAGTGTCAGTTTGGTCACTGGCATCAGTGGTACATAAAGCAGAGCAAATAGCCTCATGTCTAGCCATGAGTGCCTCACTCTTGCCTATTATTACTACTACTACTCCTACTGCTATTTAGTAGTTTAACAGAAACAAATTCTGCCCAGCTGACTTTAATAATTCACTGGTTACTTTCTTAAAAGATAAATGGACAGAGCTAATGTTAAAATTTTCACCTGGAAATTAAGTGATTCTAGTAAAAGACATAGCCCACTGAGATGAAAAGGCAGCACAACTCTAGTCTGCTTGTATCAGAAATAAGCAAACTTATCTTTCCAAATTAGCTAAGCTCCGCAATGCTAGAGAGTTAAATACACACATACTTGTAATAGATAAAGAGAACTAATCATAAAAGTAGTGCTCTAGAACTGACAAATACCATAGTTTATAAACAAAGCCAGTATTCTGGGGGAAAACAAATAAAAACTTCTCTTAGTAGAAAGTATTCTAAAACAAAAAACAAAAAACCTCTCAGTGAGACCTAATGAGGTAGTCAGCAGAAACTAGAGCTACCAATGTACTTGCCTGAGCAGAAGAATACAATTGGAAAAGAAGCAGGCTGTCTGCCAGCAACCTTGATCTTGATCCCACTAAATTTAATCACTAATTCCTATCAATTTCAGTGGAACAGAATCGGATATTTGAGTTATAAAGAGCTATGGGCTTTGAAAGGTAAGGACAAAATGCAGCTTCTAAAGCTTGTTCTAGCCATATTAACACAAGCAGCAAAGTATGGCATTAGCACACCTATTTTACACAGCTGTCACGTGTTTATAATATACACCTGAAAATTTACTTTTCGTTCACCTGACAACTATCGCCCAGAATACAGCATAGTTCTGGTACTGATGTCCTTTAGGAGTTTGAGCTAGCCTTCACCTCTCTGAGGTGCATACTATCCCGCAGTTTAAATAATGTTTAATTCCCTGCATTTTTTTTCCATTTCTTTAAAAAATGATTTGAAAAGATGTATATTGATTAGCTCATAAAATCATAAAAAATGTACTTTAAATGTTCGAAATAGGCATAAACAGATTATTCTTCTGCCACATTTTCTGTTTGGAAACACCTGAAATGTCAGTGTTAGCACCTTCATGTTCTTTCAGGAAAACTTGCTGCACAGAAACTGTAAGCTATCATACCTTAGCCAAAGATAAATGCTAATGAATCTACAGATAATGCATCTTCTTCACAATGTCTGACCATAAGTTAAACTGGTATTAGCACAGCTAAAATATGGCAACAATTTTGAGAAGCAAGTGCAAAAGTCCCTTTCAGCTCAAGAGGCTAAGCTAAAATTCCAGTTGTGGTGAAGATGTCCTTTTGTTAGGTTACCACTCCTCTAGATCTAGATTTCCCATTGAAGAAATGCACAGAAAACAACATGAAAAGTGAAATGGCTACAATGTGCAGTACTTTTCCCTTTACAAGTTATCTTTCAAACTGCAAAACCACCTGCATACCTTTCCTCCTAATTGAAATCTAATCCTTTTAAAAATTAATCTGTAAGCGTCATTTTTCCATCACTCCTCTTTCAGTAAAGGTCCCATCCACACAAGGCAACAGTTTTCCTTTCACTATCCTTCAAGTATTTTTTCTCTTCTGTCAAAGTTGTCCATTAATCCCATGATTCAGATGTTCCTTCTTTTTTCTAGCCACCATTAGCAATATCCAACAGGTTTCAATCTGGATGTGCTGTCCTAATCTTTTTTTAGAGTATATCCCCTTTTGTGCTTTAGCACCAGGACGCGTTCCTTGTTTTTTCAAGAAGCATTTTAAGACTGTATATAAATATGGCATTACTTAAACAGTATTATTTAACTACATAAAGACAGTGGAATCCTTTTTTGTCACCGTTTGCTTAAATTCTTTTCTTTTGACTCTTGTATTTGTTATATTTTTCTCACTTCTCAATGAAATTTATCTGCTTCATTCTTTTTACATTTAGAAGTTGGCTGACAGAACAGCTTCTTTTTTCAGCTTCTCAGAAAAGACAGCATGCCTCAACTGTGCATAGTACAACATTCGCTGACAGAACCTTTTTTAAAAAAAAAAACACAGTTCAGCTGTTTTATTAAATGAGTCACCTAAATGCTGGGAGATACTATAGAGTAACACAAAATATGAATGTTCAAATGTGAAAGAAGCAAGTACTGTTTACAATGAGACTGTATATCCAGAAATAAAGGTGGTATAGAAGCAAAACATACACAGCCTGCTCCTGCACTTGCTTAGCTCTGTCTTAATTAAAGCCTGAATAGGTAATCATTTTTTCTTCTTGTGGCAATATATTTAAAAACCCGTGTGCACACACAAATACACATACATGTTTATACCTGTCTCCAAGGAACTATCACAGTTGTTTTAGAAAGACAAATATCAGTGTCTATAAAGCTATGTTACAAACTGAAGAATGCTGAAATATTAGTCTTGTTTTTAAAAGGAACTTGACTGATTTTATCAATTCTTTCCAGTAAAGTTGGCTCAGAAAAAAAGATTTATGAAACCGATATGCAAGCAAGAACTTGTGTTGAATTCAATGCATACTTCATACAATTCTTATCAACTTAAAAAGCAAATTAAAAAAAAAAAAATACCACTACAAATGTAGCTTCCGTTACTACAACTTCACGTATAGAACAAAACACAACAGCAAACCTGGAATCTCACAAATTCATTTTGTATAAATGCGAAGAACAATTTTGCTAGTGCTGGCATAAAAAACAACCTCATTTCAAACATGCCACCACCTGCAACAGAAGTGTTGCTTGTAAAAGTTTGCTTTTACTCTAACCTCAAATCAAAAGTTATTTCAATTATTCTATGTGATCACCCACTAGTACACATTTTGCTCTAGACAAGAAACGATCATGCTAAAGTAAACTTTGTCTGCATCAGGACTTCAACAGCCTTTTTTTCCACTTTGGAAAGAAAACAGAATACAGCTAACTGAAATAAATTTAATGATACAGAGCCAGATTTTAAAATGTTTAGGCACTTAATCACAGCTGCCTAATGAGATTTCTTTCCGTAATTTTCTAATTCACATTGATTTCTATGCGTTTAGGAATCCAAATGTGCAAAAACATCTCACTCTTGTTTTATAAAGAATATAAAGCATGAGAAATGTAATCACAAAAATGGACTATACATTTCCTAAATTACCTGTGAGGAAGACAAATATTTACAACTGTACAACTGTTCTAATAAGATGCAATTTCTTTCTTTCTTCCAACTGTCACACCATGTATACTGCATAAGAACAAAAACTGTTCCTGTGGAAATTAACATGAATTTTGCCTCTAATTTAATTTGATTTGGCTTAAATACCTGGCAACGTTTTCAGCTACAGATAAGCATATCCCTATCCGGAAGGCTTGTGTCTGTTATGTATCTTACAGGAGACAGATCTCTTCTACTCACTGAGCAAGTGAATGGACAAGAGCACAATACTTTACTAGATAAGCACCATTGTTGCACAGGAGTTCAAATCAAGCCAACACTGATACAGGCGTTCAAGTTAATAATATAGGATTTTATCTTTCTTTTGTTAAGTATGTTTGTTTAGTCAGTGTGTCACTAGAAGTATGGGTCAATATTTTCACACCTCTGACATTTGAGTCAATATAATATTTTACATTTTGCATTACCTCAGAGAACTACCGCTTTCGCCTTTCATGATTACGGTTTAAGTTATGTACGTATCACTTGGGGGCAGCTTTTGACATTAAACTTTTAACTTGGCATAATACACATCAAAAGTTTATGTTCAGCAATACTTGCATTGCTACACAGCCAAGTTATGGAAACTTCTCCTTGCTCTTATTCAAAAATAATCTGTTGTCATTGTTGCTTTGTTTTTATTTCCTTGATGGACTTTTCTGAACATAATTTCACATACCAAAATAATCTCCTGCCAGCCTGCATTACAGCATCAAGCCACAAGCAAATTTACATCAGATGCCTACATTAGATGCCTTTTCATCTAATAGCTAATGAAAGTTTTAAGCAGACCAACGGGCAGTATTAATTTATAACTTTGCATTCCCTCCCTTTTTAATGTTAATTAACTTGGTTAGAAGTGAATGAGATTCACATTGTTCTACTACAGCTTTTTTAAAGATAGAATTATGTTATTACTTTTTATATATATTTTTTTAAATTCTAAAATAAAATACTGCCACTGTCCAGAGGATTACAGTAGCATGGAAAAGGAAAAACACGTAATCACAGTTAGGAGTTACTATAGGTAATCAAATTAGTAACTTGTGGCCCATGGCAGAGCTTCCGCTGTGAGTGTACAAGATCACTGTGTAGCAATTGCCAGTAAGAGATACAAGTGGATCTGAAGCATTCACAGAAACGTGGGCCTCTCCCAAAACCCTTTGTGACTCTTAAGCCAGAGGTCAACAAAGATTACAACGAAAGCTGTTTTCAAATAAGTTTTGAGTGGCTTTTCATCTCCTATCCAGTCTTTACAGTAGGAATCTTTTGCACGTTCAGCTGTTTAGTTGAGAGGGACAGTCACTTCAGAATCTGGGGCAGAACTGCATCTGTACCGAGTCAGCTACACGACTCTTCAGAGTGTGAGAAAAGATGCCAAACAAAAGCCAAAGCAAACCTCCACGCTGAGCTCAATATCATGGTGTACTGGTGCACCACTTTTGTGACTGTGATGGTCTAATCTTGAAAATGCTGGACATTATTTCTCCACGGCAAATATTCATAACTCAATTAACAGAAGCTATTTCTCCTACTGGCTGACTAAAAAACTATTACTAAACTTGAACACATTTGAAAACCATTGCCATGTTGTTTCCAGGAGAAAGGAAAGGAAAGGAAAGGAAAGGAAAGGAAAGGAAAGGAAAGGAAAGGAAAGGAGCTACCTCTCTACAACCACGATTCAACCTTTTCCTCTTTTGGGATATTTTCGGAGTACAGTGGCTAGCCTGACGTTTAGTATTTGACTTAGTTCCTCCAGCGGTGCTAAAGAAAGCATAACGCTGACAAGCTCTCCCCTTTCTAGTGAGAGCAGGAGAGCAGCCTAGTCTCCCGGACAAAGCAGCCCAAGTTTTCCTGCGGTTGTGCAACTACCAGCCACCGAGACTGCTGCTGCCAGGTACGCGTTAACGTCTCCGGGCGCTCTGAACGCAGCCGCTTGCGCGCCCATCCGCGGGGCTGCCGCAGCGGTGCTCCCCGAGCGACCCTCACCTCCGGCGGAGGCGAGGGGCACCGGGGGGCTCCCTCCCAGTGGGCGGCCGGGTCCCACGCTCCCGTCACTCCTCGTCCCCGCTACCTCCGGCCCCGCTGGGCGCCACAAAGCCCCTCGCCTCAGCGGGCTGCTCTCGCCTGCCCGCGCTCCCGCCACCACCGCGCCGAGCACCTTACCGTTGCTTTGAATCTGACAGGAGGGACGCTGGTTAGACCCCCGCCGCGGAGAGCGCCCGGCCCCGCGCGGCGGCCAGCGGCTCTCTCTGACAGGAGCTGCCCCGCGGCGAGTCCTGCGCCCCGCTCCGCGCCTGCCGCCCGCCCCCCAGGCCCGCAAGCGCGGCGATGCTACCTTGCGGTCCCCCTGCGGTGGGAGAAGAGCGGCTG
>VXAL01013523.1:29473-41508 GCA_013399475.1 Chauna torquata | reverse complement strand
GGCGGTCGCCGCGAGGCGGGGCCGTGCGCCCGTGGCGTCAGCGGGAGGCGGGCGCGTACCTGGGCCGCGCTGGGGGGCCGGCTCCAGAGCGGCCGTTGTGCCCGGGCGGGTGAAGGTGAGGGGGGGGCCGGCGCGCGTTCGCTGTGTGAAAGCAGTAACGGTGCCGAAAGTGAGAGCTTCCGGTGCGGCCGGCGCCGGGAGGCGTCCCTTCACGGCTCGCTTCTCGCCGGGGCGCTGTGCGGGAGCGCGTTCTCCTCGCCCGGACCTCGGTGTGGGCGCGCTCAGCACGGCGGGCGGCGGTCTGTGCGAGGCTCCTGTTGGGTCGCCGCAGTAAGCGGTTGGTGTTAGGCGTCCAGCCCTGAGCGGACGCACGGGGAGGCGGGAATGCATGTGCTGAGGTGTCCCTCCCCGCGACTGCTGCTGTTTGGTTTTGCCAGGTCTTTTCCTCCCGCTCGAGTCTTACTGAGTTCAGACTCCGTGTTCCCATCCTCTTGGAAACAGGAGAAAAAGAGGCAAAAATCCCGATGTCTATGCAGATTAGACGTGCGAAGAAGATATTTGCAACCTACGCATTTGTTTATACTTCGTGTAAGTTTGGGGTTAGATTTGTGGATTTCTGTTCCCACTCCATTTTGAAATGTGGGGCCTGTCTTTTGGACGAACACATTACATGCTCATATGTTGGAAAAGTTATTTTTAGGCAATATGTAAATACTTGCTGTAATAGGAAATACTCTATAGTTCCTACATAAATAACTGTTTCTGAAATAAGCGTTGGTTCTAGTTGTAACTGGTCTCATATGTTTCACTACTATAAACCTGTGCTCATATTTAAACAGAGGTATTGACATGTACAAGTTCTTGAAAAACTTTTGTTACTCTGCAGTGTATTCCTGGTTTTTTTTCTGATTTACAAGATAATTAAATATCTGCAAGTCATTTATTTTTTTAAGAACCTGTTGCAATAGTTCATACAAGTGAGAAAAAATTATTTAGGGGTTCATGCAGTCTAGGTAGGATACTCAAAACTGTCCTGGGCTTCTGAGTGCTTAATTATAATGAGAACTGGAGTTCCAAAGTGGTTTTTGAAGTCATAGCTTCAGGGTTATGCATATGAAAGAAAAATGGTGATGTAAACTGTAAATAATGACATCTGTGGTAATAGAAAGCTATTAAAGGCATAAGGCTGACACTGCTCACACCCTTCCCTCCCTCCCTCTCTCTCAAGGAAATACTGTTCAATACTACAAAATAATACTGTTCCACAATGTTTTTCACTTAAGACACGGTTTTGTGGTCAGTTAGCATTCTTTACTAGCTTGGAGACTATCATTTGGGACCTGGAAGCACTAGAATTTATTCAGCATGAGCACTTCAGTAGTCACAAATGACTTACTGCAAAAGTCTAAGTAGCCTTTCTGATGGAACGGTTGAAGAGAACATACAATGCTACTTAAAGTCCAGTTGAAAACGTGCCAAAAATGCACGCAAAAAGAATCCGCAAGCTTGCAGCTCTGTGTTCTGTTCGGGTAAACCATGATGTTGCACGGGGACAGGCAGTTGGGACCAGAGCTTTTGACTTGTCACAGGCTCCACAAAGGTGACTGTTTCTTGGCAGGGGGGCTGCGCCCTGACTGTGTGGCACAGACCCAGCGTTGTCACCTATGTGCTGTTGGGAGCGGTTCATGCTACGTGCTCAGGCAGGAAAGAACCTCTGGTGCTCTGGGTGATGTTGCACGGTGGGTGACTTTGGTCTGCTGGGAATGCAGTCATCCTCACCTTTTGCAGCTTGGTTTAATGTTACAGCTAGGTTTTTATAACATGGCTGCAAGGGTACAATTTGCCTTTCTGTTTGCTGTGAAATATAACTGTGAGAACGGGGTCTGTGAAGGGGGGAGGATACCATTCTGTGTACCTTTTTCCCGGTAACTATGCCAGCTTAAGGAGTTCACACCACGGCTCCCTACAGCCAAACTCATGCTGCTCTGCCACACTGTTTTGCCTTTCGTATTTGAATAGGTGTTTGCAAGGCTGCAAGCCAGATGAGTTTGTTGTTGGGTATTTAAAATACATGCTTTTTTTTTCTGCCTTTACTAGGAACAGTGAAGAAGAGGAGCATGGGGGACAGATGGAACCAGTATTTGCATCATAGAAAAAAAGAAGCTGTGTGGAAGTTTGCTGTTGATGCTAATGGTAATATAGGACATCCAATGTTGTTTTCCACTGTCAGGCACAATGCCAAGCTCTTCAAGGGTTAATCTAGAATACATGATGGTAAAAATGTCTGTCACCAGGGTGCCCAAACAGTCATCCTATTGCTGTTGACCTCATCAGTATGTGAGATGCCCTGGCACATATGAATGCAGGAAAGTGCATCTTGGTGTATAATATGAGATTAAAATACACTCACTTTAATGCAGTGACGAAGTTTCTTCTGATATGATTTCCTGCTTTATTCAGTTTTTTTCTTCTGTTACAATTTACAGGATGGTGATACACTTAAGACTGATCCTCCTTTTTCTGGGTTTAGCCTTTTTTCTTTTTTTTTTTCCTTTCACTTAATTTCTTTGGGTTTGTGTGGGGGATTTTGGGGTCTCTAGCTTGCATCTCCACTGGGGTTGGCCACATAGCTTCTAAAGCTGTTTGATTGCTGTTTTAGGTGGTTTAGAAAATGCTGTTCGGATGCTTAACCGTTACTTCAGTTTCAACATGCAGGAAGCTGCAAGGTTTGAAAACTGCTTAGGATTTCAGTATTGCAAGGGAAGCAGTTAATTTAATCTGAAATTGAGAAACACTCTTCTTCATGCCGGACATTGCATGGCAGAGTGGAAGGACTGTCTTCAGCTACCGTTTCCTTACACTGTTCAAGTATGTTAGTAAAAATGGGTAGATTTTGAAGAGGGCACGTGTATACCAGAGTGCCCTTGATATTTTTTTTTCTGTTTTTTATTTTGTAGAAGGTTATTGATATTAAAACTCCCATCAGCAGCGCATTAGGTAGTCAAATGTATCTGATGCAGGAGTCCTAAATTCTGGCTTCCTAATGCTCCCTCTTCTGTCTCTCTGCTCTGGGAAATGCAGTGATAGATGCTACGTTTGCCACTAACAGCAGCAAGCATTATTGCTTCAGAATAAAAGTGGGTATAAAGGCTAACTCATTAGCATTAGTTTCTGTTTTATCCACAGAATCAGCTGGTAACTTCAAGGCTGAAGTCTTGAAGGCTGTTAGTGCTGAAGTCATTTCCCCCCCCCAGTTCTGTCCACCAGAAGCAACAGTAGTGACAGAAGCCATATTATAGCCATATAACTTTTTTCAATTGAGTTAGGAAAAAACACCTAGAAATGGAGGGACGGGGTAGGATGGGACACACTTGTTCTCCATGCCTCTATGACCGTGGTAATGGTGTTACTGGAAAAAGTCATGCTTAACTAGAGCAGCGTGTGGTTTCCTGTGACATGCACAAGTATCTGCTAGCCACTGAACTGAGGCTGCTAAGGTAATTTTCTGTTTCTCAGCAGCAGTGAGTTAATACACATAACCACAGACCTGAAATGGAAATGAAATAGTGATTGTAAATTTCAGAGTGTCATGGTTAAGTGCCTAATTTATCTTGGGGCAGGGCGGGGGGGTGGCTGTGGATTTCATATGACAGTGGCAGGCAAGAATGCAATTAACTTACTGCTGATACTCTGCTGTGGCTCATGTCTGCTTGAGGAGGCATTGATTTCAGAGGACTTGTATGAGGTTTCTATTAGCTTAGTGTACGGCCCATGCATTTTCTTTCTGTTATACCTGGGTCTTGAATCTTTTCCCAGTTTGAACAACTACAGCTCATGTCCTCCCTGAGTAATACTACCCAGGTTTATTTGTATATGTAAGCAGTTGGAAACTCTTTATCCAAATGTAGTTATCCGCTTTATTAGTTTATCAGTTATGGTCATATCCTGGCTTTCTGGACACTGTTTTGTACCAGAGTTAAGTATTTTGTTGGGTGTTGGCTCCTGTTGTAGCAAGGCTAGACTTTCTCTCAACAAAATTACTTTCTTACATTTAAGCTGTGGTATGAGTTTTCTGACTAATATGGGTGTAGAGGACTTATGCTATAGTTTAGTGGGATTCATAGGTGAAAATTCAGTAAACTTCAGGCTGTAACTGGTACTTCACAAATCGAAAGGGGTACAAAGGGTACTATTACAGGGTTGTTTTTTTTTGTTTTTAATTGCTTTGTCTGTCTTTTAGGAAGGGAGGAATATTTGCTTCAAAGTGTGCCAGATCTTTTGTTGTTAACTGGTATGTAGATTGTCTTACTGTAGTAGTTGATATATGGGTCTGATCTATTTTTCCCTGTACAACTGAGATGAAATTACTGATACAAGTTACCTCCTTCTGCTGCAGAACTGCAGTAGCGTTATATATTACTTTTGGCTACTACAAGACAAATGAAATTTAGAGCAAAAGACTTTGGATAGAGCTAGCCCAAAAGTTGCAATTCAGAGCTGAAAAGTGTAGTCACTTTTAAGAACCTCTTCCAGGCTGGGCGGAGGGAATACTTCTAACCTGTTGCCTTGTAAGACAAAGGTATGAATTCATGAATAAATTTCCGTGAATTAAATCACAACCTGCTCTTGCATTGTGGCAGCTATTCTGCACAAAGCTTGAGATATCAGCTGTCAGTAGGAAAAAAGCGGCAAGATTTTGTAGTTCTAGAAACAAATAACCAACAGCAGAAAGACAATCTCTTTTTCTTCCAGCAGGTCCCGTGTTGTAAGGCCTGCTGCTTGGAGTGGAGAAGATATTCATCCTTGGTTTGACTATTTCAGGATTGTTTTTGTGTTCTCTTTGACAAGCTAAGTACCGTAGCTTAGTTATGCTGCTTATTTTTCTCCACATACTATGTGACTTTTTCATTTCAGGCTGGAACCTGCTTCAGCTGAAGGGTGGAGAGCTTCTGGGTAGGGTGGATTCTTGGCTTTTTGGGGCTGTGCCAATGCCCCTTCACGTGGTCAGTGCCACATCTGGCAGTGCGACCACAGCCGTAGGGTGGGGTGTGTGGTTATCTAGTGACTGGGAGTGCCTGCAGTTTGGTGTCTTTGTGGATCTGCTTCTGGTCATGTCATGTGATTAACTGGAACAAAAAACTAGGTAGTTTGTTCTGGTTAGCTATTAGAGGCTTCTTCAACCTGTTCTGGTGTTCGTTATCCTTAAATTACATATAATAAGTGTATTTATTGCATCTCTTGAGAAGAATTTCATTAGACTATTCCATTTGGAGAGGTGGGAATGAAATCCATCTTCTAACACTGACAAAAAAAATATATATATAATAAAGGTGAGTTATCCTTGCTTGTTACTGCAACTACTTGTATTGCAGTAGTAGGAACTCCAGGACCTCTTTGTTAGGTGCTGAACAGATCAGACAGAACAAGAGATCTATATCTATGACAGTGTGTAACTCTGAAGCTATCGTATATTGTCTGTCATCTTCTGCCTGTCCTTTCTTGGGTATTTATTTGGCCTTCTGCTGCAGATTTCCTTGTATGATGCATTCATTTTCAGAGTGTTTTATAAGGTTTAAAATTAAAAAAAATCTTTTTCTGTGTAATGTAAGTGAGAAGAAAAATAAAATATAGTGTGAACTTAGGGTTGAAAAGGATGAGAATAAAAGTATTTTCATAATATAAAATCTTACTTACTGAATTTTAATTAAATGACTACTTTAGAACAAAAAAAATAAATCTTAGTCTGATTAAAGAGGATTCTGTTGCAATTGGATGTTTTATAAAGGTAAATGTGCTTAATCAGATCTAGCTTTTTAAATTCAGCAACTCTTAAACAGAAACTTAGCAATCAAATAACTTTATCTGAAAACAGGAATACTTAGGCATTTGATTAGGTCTATGCCTACTTTCTTTTGAGTATCTCCTTATGTTTCTGTGAAACCTGTAAAATATATTTTTCTGAACAAACAAGCCAGTGACTCAGGGCTTACAGTTAAAAATAGGGGAGGGAAGGCTTCCTTGAGAATTTTAGCTTTACACTGATTAAAAAAGACAGTTTTTAATCTGTAGAGCAATATTATTTACATGCGTATTTACCAACACCTGGTAAATAAGCATGGTACTCTAGAAAGAAAGAAGGAAATGTGGTCAGAGAAACAGCTGCGATCTTGCTGCCAAAATGTTTATAGTTAGAACTGAGTCAAGACCTATAAAGTATTCTGAAGAAAAGAACAGAGTAAATTGAGGAAGAAAGCTTAGTTTCAAAAACCAGGTTTCACTCTAAGGTGGAGAAAAAATGAATACTGGTACAGCACACGAGGATAACTTCAGACTTACGGCAACATGGAAAAGTTGCAAAGAGAAGACAGAAGAGGAATGGTATGTTGCTTAAGAAGGAGGTAAGATGTCTCAGTTGGTACAAGCTATTTTGGTGCTCCCAACAGAAGAGGCGGAGGCTTGGAAATTAGTGATGGAACAACAAGAGAAACAAGAAGTAAAAGCTTGCTGTGGTTGCAGCAAGAAGTGCGTTGCTTACACCACTTTCTTGGCATCTGATTTCCATTGAGGGAAACACTAAAAAGTAGAAAAAAGGGCTTGTGGTAAAGCATATGCGGTGTATGCATCTCATACCAATCTCATGCTGAACAAGAAGTACCATAAATGTCTCATTAAAAGAAAATCTACCTCTTTATTCATGATGCCATTTTTATTTGATTTCTTCTGTAAATCAGGATTATTACTGTGTTTTTTCAAGTCATCTGTAGTTTATATAATGCCATTCTAGTCATAATGGAGATGAGTAGCACCTGAACATCAGGCAAAAGCTAAATATCCTCCAGATATTTATAAGATTGTGGTAGTCATTTAAAAAATGCCTGTTCTTTAAAATTATCTGCTTCTTTCTTGTCATAATTACATGCTTGTAATTATCATGCAGTTATTGCCCCAGGAATTTTTAGCAGGCCGCTGTGCTTCAATGTTACCATAAGTAATCCCAAAATGGGTAGAAAATTATGTGAGAAAACTTGCTGATGCAATAAAATTGAAAGCTGAACTTCACTTCCAAAGCAGCAGAGTCTATCGTGATACTCTTTATCTGGGTGATAAAGCAGCAAATGATGTATTAATAATGTAAAGTCATTTGCCTTGAGGAGAAGGCAGTCTTAATGTTTCATCCAAAATGGCGGGCTCCGGACTGTCTCTCCTGTTGCTCTGATTGTGGATGTGTAATAAGAAAGTTCTGTGAAAACATCAGTGCAATGCTCAATAGTGGCCAAAATAGCATCAGAAATGATGGTATTGCTAGGAAAATGAGAGAACAAAATGCGAAGGATTGTTATGGTACTGTGTAAATTCATTGTATACCCGTATCTGAAATACAGCACACAGATCTGCTCCTTTAACATAATGGGCGGTATGCTGTAGGTAAATAGACATGTTCACTGTTTCTCGTAATACAAGAAGAAAAGGCCATCAAGTAAACAATCGGGTGGCGGACTTACACAGCGGTGTTCAGCGCATACTTTTATGTTTTGCTGGTGTAGCATGTTCTCAACTGTCTGCTCTATGAAGTTATCCCACCTTATGGGCTGGGTTGCAAATCAGAGTTAAAGTATAAGCTTTTTAACTGCTTTGTGGAAAAAGATGTGGTCGGATCTGATATATCTGAGAGATTAAAGTTCAGTACATGCTTTTCATTTTCCTAGGTGTTGTGCAAAGTACAGTTGTAGATGAAAAGTGCTATTACCTTGCGTTACGGATGGTACAAGCCAAAGGTCTTCATTTTCTTTTAGGTTCTTAAATTAACAGTGTTTAGTTCCTGATGAATTTAATTACAGATGAAATAATCAGTGCCATTAGCAAAACTTAGCATTGGTGTTAAAAATACAAAATGCATAGCTGAAGAATGACCAATTGCTTTAGTAAGAAAATCTCAAAGGAGAAGGAGGGAAGAACTTGTGAGGACAAAGAAGGTGCAGCTGTGTGACTGGGTGTGTGAGTGAGTCCATGTGAGTGAGTGTGTGACCGCAGGACTGAGTGTGCGTGAGCAAATGGGCACATGGGAGGTGTGTGGAATGTAGAGGCATCAGTGTGAGGGCATACTTGTGAGCATCCGAGTGAGTGTAAGCATGCAGAAGTGTGAGCAAGCATGCAGGTGAATGTGCATATTAAGGATGTTTTTCAGGAAGTAAGAAAGTTGAAGATTTAAACCAGAATCTACCACCTTTCATCTCTGTGCTCTGCAGCTGTGCTTGTGGAGAAGTGGCTCTCACTCCCCAGTCCCCTGTGTGTACATAGTCTATTTGTTTTTCCCTGCTACTATTCCACAGGGAACGTGCTGAAGACTGAGTGTTCCCATGAAACCATAACGAGCATTTCTGGTCCGGAGGCCGTTTCCCTGGTCTTCCTAGACATTCCACAGTGTGAAGCTAGCACCCTTTTGTCCAGTATTTATTCTGGTTATGCTGAAATGACGCATGCGTGTTTGTCAGCACTGTTCTACGGATGTCCACAATATTTACAGTTTTGGAAGTTGAAAATAAAACCAAGAAATGCATTAGTGTCCTCATCAAAACAATGACTTAAACTGGAGCTGTGTGTTTCCTCACAGTTGAAAAAGGAAACAGTATTTAGCAAAAAGTATTGTTGGTGTCCTTGTTGGACCCCTGTATTATCTTGTTCCTGAAAAACTTGCTGAGGAAATTTGAGTGTTACAAGAATGGGAGGATATGGTTTGCTCTGTCCTGCATTGGTTTGGACCCTAGCCATCAGGAAACATTTTGTCTACATCAGAGATGAAACACTTGTTCTTCAGTAGTAGTAGTATGAGCAAAAGATGGAAATTATATGTGGCAAGGGGTGACTTCCTTACAGAAAAGGAAATCATCCAAACTTTTCCTTTCTTTGAAATTTTAAAAAGGGATTTCTGCAAAAGATGTGCCAGAGGGAATTTGTGTGTTTTGTATTGACCTGCATAAATCCTACCTAAATATACAAGTAGCTCAGAAGTAATTTCACACTGTCTCTCTCACAGGTTGTACTTTATCAACCATTGATCTTTATTCCTTGTCAATTCCGATATGTACAATACTGCACTACAAATATCTTTCCTTTCCTCAAAAAGTATTCATAAAAATCAGACTGGGTGAGAACACTTGAAAGAGCATTGTAATTTGCTTTCCTCTGCCAAGCTGTGTATCTAGAAAACAAAAATAGACTTCTACGTACTGCAGAGGAATGGAAATAAATCATAATTCAAGCTTACTCAAAAGAAGTTACATATCCTGGAGCAGACAAACTGACAGACCAGTATAACATTTTGTTGCATAGCTTCAGCTTTATTTCGAAAGACAGAATCTGTACAGACGTTTGCTTTGGTGTTTAACTTGTAATTTTATTGAATAGCAGATCTGGATGAAAAGTTGTGGTTAACTTGCATGGTTTATTTCTGGGAGAGAAGCAGGGGAAGGACAGTTTGAAGAAAAGGGTGTGGAAAACCTTGTATGGAAAGAAAATTAGAATTGCCACATATTCCTGCAGCTAACACTCATTTTTAACAATGTTTTTGCACAAGCAGGAATTATAGTGATTTGAATTTAAAAGTCATGCCTTTGAAATAGTTTTAGAAGACCAACATCAAATCAATTGTGCAACTAATATCCATCACAGTATAATTACTTAGACACTATTTCTACTTAGTTTTAATATGAAATACTTTACGGTAGTTTGTATTCATACTTACTGAGTGAAATAGGTGAACGTTAAGCCAAGAGTTGCATAAATTGTGGAGCGAAGCTGTTCCATGTTGTGGAGCAAGCACCACATTGGATACAAAAACCAGAAGCTTTGATTCCAAACTGGTTGATACAGCTTAAAAGTGCAAAAACTGCACTGTGACCCAATAGCTAAGAGCTTCCTAGAATTGGTTAGTTATATGCTGCTAACCAATTTTCTGGTGTTGATGTTGGAATAAATAGAGCTAGTACTGTCTTTCTTTGTGGAACTTGCTGCAACTGCTGGAAATGTTTACAGTTGTGAAAGGTAGTGCAGATGGGAATGTTTGGGAGACTGGCTGACCTGCAAAATAGATCAGGACAGCAACAATTCTTCTGGGCTTTATTTCCTTTGTTTGTGTTAGCATTTCTTCTGGCCTAATTCCCACAGCAGTGCCCTTCCATGTTATACGCACTCCACCAACAAAAGTGTAATGTGCAACGTAAAAGCTTTCATCAGCATATATGAATGCATTCTGCAGTTGTTCCTTGTCTCACAAAGCCACAGTTAGATATTGTCTGTTTTGCAGGCTAGTAGGCTGAAGCCAAGGCAAACTGGTATGCCTAAACACAGGGTATCTGTTGTAAGTGCTATCAAACTCTTTCAGCAAGCCTGGTACTGCAGATGTGTAACTTCATCTAGGAAATGGTTCAGGTTCAGCTGTCTCATTACTGGAGGACAAGAAGGCCTACCTAGCAACAAATCCTTTTCATCTGTTCTTCTCTAGCTTGTCTGAGCCTCATCTGAAAACTTTTTGTGCAAAGGAACACGTGCAGCCCCTGCAAGTCCTCCCAGAGACATCCCTCCCCAGACTACTCAGCAAATGACACAGGCTCCATATGTTGATTGGAATTGCTATACCTGCAGAGATGGAAACAAATATTGCTTCCTATATCCTTTTGAGATTAATACTATTTTCTGAGGCTTTAAGGAACTTTACTAATTGAAGTGACCGCGCAAAGGTGGGTACTCAGATACAGCCTTCAGGCTTTATTGTCTTGTCCTAAGGCAAAACTACTTCAAATTAATGACTGCAGCCATGGGGTCCCTCATAGGACTCAAGTTTTAGGCAAGAAGTGATGCTCTCCATGCATCAAAACGTTTTGACTTCTGTATCAGTAAGGGTTAGTAGTAATTACCATCTGGTTATTTAATCATTTGAGGGTTTTCAAAGCTGTTAGAGATATCGGCACCAGATTTTTGTAAATCCTCATTTATAGCAATAGCCCAAAGTATTCATTCCCAGTGCTTAACAATTACAGAGGGACATATAGCTTAAGCATGGGTTTAATAAAGAAAAGAAATGCTTTCAATATAAACTCCACCTCACATCTGTCTGCCTTTTGCTATTAGGCACGTAGTGTGTTTGTCTTTCAAGTCCTTTATTTGCAGAGGTGCTACTCGTGCTCTATTAGCACTATCTAGTTTCCATGTGTTGCATTCCATTCTGTGTGCATGCAGTTGAGAGCATAATACAACATTTGTTCTTTATTGATGAGTTAATGGTTCTGAATAAGTTGCAGGGTCTGCAGTGTTATAAAAGTGCATTTTGACTCTAAATTACTTGGCCTAGGTCACTGACTGCAATGCTAAGTGGTGAAATAATTAGGTGCTTGTTTAAGAAGGGGGAAAAAAGGAAAAGAAATGCAGCAGCGGGACAATGTTGTTATTGTTGATTATGCTTGTAAAGGATACTAACTTCTCAAAAGTAGGACATTTGAAATGAGATTCAGAAGTTATGGGGATTTCTGAAGTCATTTAGGGTTAAAAGGGAGTTTCTGGAAGAGCTAATGGGAAGCTGGATACCTATGTTCTGGTCTTAACCACATGCTATCGTGTGGTGTGGTTTTCAGAGGCTGAATGTACTGCAGGGTTTGCTGCAAATCCCGGGTATGGGGGGATCAGGTGGAGTCTTAACAAACTACATTATGATACATGCTGTCACAGAAACAGTTTCAGCTTTTTGCTCTGGTACTTAGGTGGTGGTGGTGTTTTTGTATTTTTTTCCTCCTCTCTGAATGCAACATAACTTTTGAGACTGCACATAACCGATTTCAAACATCCAGGGAATGTTTTAGATATCAGTGAGATCAACCCTTTTAGTTTTGGTGCAAATAGAAAATGAGCAAACCTTCATTTCCACTAAAATCAGATTAAAGAAGGATTCTTTAAATGCTTTCAGTGTAAGCCCTCTATAGCTGTCAGGTTATCTGCCATTTTCCTTAGTAAATTGTGTGGTGACTGCAGAGCTCATGCGACTG
>VXAL01013519.1:203573-241194 GCA_013399475.1 Chauna torquata | reverse complement strand
GCCCGCCGCAGCCCGGCGCCCGGCGGGACGCCGCGTGTTTCCCCCAGGCCGGGCGTCCGCCGCGCTTCCGCGCGAGCTGACAGCAGCTGCCGCGAGCGGCGGCTGGGGGAAGCAGCGCTGAGGCAATGGGGGTGGCAAAGAAAAGTGTCTGGAGGCGAGACTGCTGACGGGAGCCTTCCTACTCACTCCGAGATGGAGCAATCGGACGTGGGTACCGAGCGGTGCGGGCCTGCCCTGAGCCTCCACCGGGCTCGGGTCCGGGCCGGGGTCTCCATCCGAGCCGGGTGCACCGGGACCCACCGCAGCCCCGGGGGCGGCCCACAGGCGGCCACGCGCCCTGGCCCTCGGGGCTACGCTGTGGGGTCCCTCCAGCCCCCGGGGGCTCCCGGGCCGGCAGGACCTGGGCTATGGCCGGTTTCGGTCCGGGACGGCCGGCAAGGCCCGGCACACACCTTTCCGACAGGCAGACACCCCTCCGTTTGCCTCACTGGTAATAGCTCCCTGGAGAGAAGGGGGATTCAGAGTTGGCACAGGATCTGGGGGGAAATGCAAATCACAGGCAGCAAATAGGGTCAGCACCAAACGCAGATGGATGTCCTTGCATGAACTGACTTGCAGAACAGGCAGCTGCCTTTGTCTTTCACAGGACCCTCTCCTTCGTTTGAGTCATGCCTCTGAATGCCAAGCACAACTCAGCCTGGGGCAGGCATAGGAAGTTACCTGTTCTAACGAACAAAAACTTCCCGCACCCACACGAGAGCAAGTACTTTTCAGAGAAAAATCATATTTGCTACCTTGGGATCAAATCTCACCTCTTTCCAATGTCCAAGGCCATGCTCTGGTAAGCAGGGTGCATGATGTGATCCTCAGTCCCATCTTCTCATACACATATCATGCACTGAGCACAAAAGAACCTTTGAAATGTGCTCACTTTTGCTTGAAATTTATTCAGGGATTTCTAAGTGGCTAATTATTCACAGATTTCAGTTTTTCAGAGCTCAGCTGCAGACGTTCAGGGGAGTTCGCCTCAAGTAGTGCTTTGCTTGGTGAAAATCAGGATTCAAAGAGGAGTACTACCTCTGAGACTAATGCTTAAGTCTCTCAAACTAGTCATGGATGAACATTTTGGCTGCTATATAGAACTTTGGCTGCTGCAGGACTAAGGTAGTGACACTTAGAGCATGTTCCAATGAGTGCCTCGTTGCACACAAAGCGATGGGACTTTCTTACAGCATGTCAGTACAAAGGACTGTTCTTTGCGATGTGAATTAAAGGATAGATTCACTCCATTTCAAGATGTAAGCTTTCAAAACCTTCCCAGCTAATTTATGACTTTGCACATTGATACAATGTTCAGCATGTGTGTATTAAAATGAAAACGACTGTTAAAAAACAGCACATTTGGGACTCCCTAGCTAGAGATGTTTTGTTTACTAAGTTGACAAGTTGGGAAGGAAGCTCATGAAAAAAGGTGATTCATTCGTACCAGATCTGAAAACCACAGAGAACCTCCAGAAACAAGATCCCAGTTTGCTACCCACAGGTTACAATTGCCAAAATGTTTGCAAGTATCTACAAGTAGGGAATCAAGATTTATACAAGATTTATAATTTTGTGACTGGCATGTACAAAGTGCTACTGTAATTCTCTGAAATAAAATACATTCGTTTGAAAGTGCAGAGACTGCAGGTCTTCAGTTTAGTGTTTTAAGTAAGGGATCTTACTCCTCTTTGTGTTTATCATTTTTATGCTGATATGGCTTCATTAACTCTTGACTGACACTCATATTGAGTGTCAAACTAAGTGGGGAAATTTTACTTGGTGCCAGAGTGATGTTGCTATAGAGGAGAATAAAATACCTAGACAGTGTGTATTTCTGCCTGGACATCTACTTTTATTGAATTTTGTGATTGGAATCAGGTACTTCTGGACAGGGGACAAGGCATGGGAAATGCCACGTACGTTTAATGCAACTCCTTTTGGCCATCTGCTTGTTCCTAGAAGTTTTCTGAGATTAACTAATCTGCTCATGCATAAAAGCATGTTGGTCACGATTTAAAATACATCTTTGGTCTGTGAGCACATTGCAGCTCTAGGAAAAAGGATTGCCCTGCAGTACCTTGGCTACAACTGCTGGGGTTCTGGGTCCAGTCCTATTCCTATGGTGGCCAGCAGGACCCCTGGCAATTCTGCTTTTGAAGGGCAGAATGGAAGTGTTTCACTGAGCATAAATAAACAAGCAAACAAACACATTTTACTTTGCATTCATGTACCTTAAACTTACTGTTTGCGCATACAGGAGTTGTCCTCACTGCTCTATGCAAAACTGCTTGTCTGCTTTGCAGGGCCCAGGAGCCGTTGTACTCTATATGATACTGTTAATACTCCTTGTACCCCACGATAAAAGTTTGACAGAAGATGACATTTTGCTGATGATCTGATGATAACCTTCTTTTCATTGCTTCAATTTGGGATTACAAGGAGAAGAGAGTGACAGAGGGAGTTACTGGAGATTTTAAAGGCAACTGTTTTTTTTTAATCTCTGCAACTTAACATTCAAAAAATGAGTCAGCTCTGGCTGGCTACCTGGAAAAGGCTGTACAGAAAGCAACACTTCACTGTCTGATGTTCTGCTGTTCCTTAATACCATCTGAATGTTGGTGCTCAAGCAGGAGAAAAGCTATTTGCCTAACTTTCAGGGAGAGAGGGACTGAGATGGATAGGATGAAAAAACTTGGCATTGAATGGAGCAGTGATGTGCAGTTAGGGTTATAGAGACCATAATATTGGTGCTATTCTTCCACTGTGTTATATATACCCAAATATTCAGATTGTCAGCAACAGGTTCCTGGTGGCATTGAAAGACAGGATTATAAAACAGAGAATCCAACGGGCCTGCGCTCAGCACACCATACCAGAGGACCACAGAACTGTCGACTTCGTATTGTCCTGCTCCTAACTGCTGAAAGGCTCCCAATATGTGGAGCCCAGTTAGGGCTGAAATTCATGGTTTTTATCAAGTGGAAAGATGACTCCCTGAAAGCCTGACTGCCTTGTGCCCTTCACAACAGCCGTGCTGTTGCCAAGGTCTGTTTGCTTTTGCCTCCCACATGGCTGTGAGCAGAGTAGGGAGATGTGGCCCCTTTCTGTCTTATTTTACTGTTTATGCTCTGCAGTGATTTTTGTTGTTTCCACCCCTATGTGCACTGTTATTTTGGGAGCCTGGGTTTCCTGGTAAGACAAAATCATAGTTCAGAAATGGAAATTACATTTATCCTGTCTTCACTGCATCCCATCGGTTGTACATTCAGTTCATGCCAGGGTTTTGGGGGAATTTTCATAAAGGCAACTGATCATGCCCCAAGTCCTCATGTAGGAATAGGCCAGGGCATATGATGCTGCTTTATGTCTCAGTGTCGGTGTTAAATGGGATGTGCAGGATCCCGTAGCAAGCATCTCAGACAGCCAAATCTCTGCAGAGGCACAAAAGGAAAACATATGGATTCTATTCTGTGCTAGAAGCTATGAAAGTACTGTTCGACTGTGATATTATGACTAGATGTTACATACAAGAAGAACAGCGTCTGACCGGACAGCTCTTACATCTAGAGACCAACAAAGGTGTCATTATAATGAAGGACTCCTTCCCATAATGAATGAATAATGAAAGTAAGTTTAGAATGACTGCTGCAGCAGATACATGAAATGATCGAATGTGCAGTGCCAGTCTAACCACAAATACATCTTCTGGAACAGACAGAGGCACTAGTTAGAACTTGTCCCTCCAGCAAGATGGTGACTGGTCTGGCCCAGGACAGCACTTCTTGAGTGGATACTGAGCTTGCTGATATGCTTGCCAAATTGACAGACAAGGTACCTTCCTCACTGCTTGATGTCCTGCGTATAGTTAAGAGCTTTCCCTACCACGTTTGTTCATTTATGCTATCATTGGCCATCTGAAGAATTTGAGGTTAACTTTGGCTGCCTCTTTGGTGCATCCCAGTGTAGCAACCTTTGCTCTCTGGTGGTCTGGTATCAGGCCAGCTGAAGATCAGTGGTTATGTGGCAGATCACCTCTCCTGGACATCCTTCCTCTCTTGTGCACAGCATGTAGCTGCAGGGTCCAGCTCTTGTCAGGCTCAAGGAGCAGCCCTGGTGTGTGGGCTCGTGTGCTTGCTCAAGGTGAAAGGCTTGTCCATGCAGGGGGAGATGCCTGGGCACCAGTTGGGGAAAAGTGAGGTGAGAGGAGAGACCCATGGACCACATCTAGTGGTGGGAGAGCAGCTGGACCATCCAAAAAATCCTCTGCTTCTTGCTGCATTTCTCATCTGCTTTATGGCAGGGTCATGAGTTCTAGGCCAGGACTCACCCTGTGGCTGGCAACACGCGTATGGACTTGTGTAGGTGAGCAGGCAGGTAGTTACAGGGTCCTGTATATGTGTGCAGAGTGGGGATAGTCTGGCAGGCCTAACAAGGGTTAATAACCCTCCAACCTCTAGTTGTGGTGTGCACTGGCGGTCTACAGTGTGTGATGGCAGAGGCCGTGCCAAGGCTCAGCCATCCTGCACTGTCACATCACTTGCAGCTCAGGTGTGACCAGCACAGTAGGGATGCGCGTACCTCTCCTGCACGGCCGCTCGAACTGCAGTCCTGCCCTTCCTGCAGGGCCGGAGTGCCCTCCTGTATGCGGGTGAGCTCCAGCTCTTCGCCAGCAGGCGCCCCTCACTGCAGTGCTGTACTCAGAACCAGAAGCGCTGAAGTCCAAGCCTGGCCCTGCTGCGCTGCTATTGCTCTGCACACAGCAGTGCTTGTATTTGTGTCTTGCTAATGTCAGGTCTGTGGGCCAAGAATCTAATCATTACCTAGGCATGTGCAATGCCTTGGCTAGAGAAGTCAGTTGGGCTTCTATGCAGGTGCTTAAAAATGAACAAAACAAGCCGCCTTGGAGTGCAAGGGATGATTGACACAGGGTGCCCTGCAGAAGTGTCAGTACCAACCAGGAGGGAGCTGTCAGCACAGGTAAATAAAACATTCCTATCTTTCTTTCTGTTTTAGCAACTGTCAGACCTTCCTTATCCTTAGGTTAGTGTCTTTCTATATACTGTGCATTGTACTTGTAGTTTCCTTGCGCTAATTATTCCAAATAGCAGATCCTATGTAATCGTCCCTGCACAGTCCCAACATTGCTAAGCAAGTTTCTAACCAGAAATCCTAAGAAGCAGTGAATGTATTTACCTCTGTTGGAGTTTGTGGGGACTCTCTGCTCTGCACCTATCTCAGCTCACACCAAGAAAAAAAAAAAAGCTTTGTTCCATTTTGGTTTTATCTAGATGCAGCAATTCATGATTAGGATTTGAAGAGAGGACTTAAAATGACTCAACTGTGCTTCACGTACTTCTTATTTAACACTGTCAGCAAAATAAATCAGAATGGGATTCAGCAATCTTAATTTGTTGTTGTCACTAATGATGTGATTAAGACCTCAAATACGATAAAATTTTTACTTGAGTACAAAAATGTATATTTAGAAATAGGTATGTAAAAGAAACATAATTTGTTCTCAGGATTATTCTTAAGAAGTAGCCTCATGTATATTCCTGGATCCTGCTCTTTCTGCAGTTCAAATCACTGAAGAAGTTCTGCTCAGTGGAACAGGAGCATCCCTTTTTTTCTAGTTCTGCTGTCTTTCAGGGTTTGCAGAGATGCTACAGTAATAGCACTATTTTTACTATAAGTGAAAGTTAGAACAAAGAAAGTATGTTTTCATTGGTCTGACTTGGCAAATGGACTTGTTTTTATCCATTGTGTGTAAGCACCAGCTGCATTATGGTAATAAGAATAGTCAATTAGTGTAGGGCAGCCTGCTCTGCAAGTGTATCTTCATGGTTTCAATGAGCACAGCGTCTCCCAGTTTGTCACAGGGGATGCAGCAGGTAATTCCTTCTGCATCACTTTCAGAGGACTGCTATACACCAGCAGCAGAAAATTCATTACTTTGAAGATCAGTTGAGATCAGATGCTCACACAAAGTGTATTAAGGTTTATGTTAGTCTTTAGCAAGGTACACATAAAGCTGTGCAAGCAGACTCCATTCATCTTGGTCCAGTGGAGAGACGAGCTTTCATCTTTTCTGGGATCATCTGAAGCACAGTCCAGCTACACTGAGAGCCTCTAGGCCACACCGGTGCAGGATTTGTCCATTCATGACACTCTTTCCATTGTTTTAGAAGAGAGACAATATCCAGGTGAAAGCACAAGCTAATGGATATGATGCAAATTGCTTTAAAGACCATGATCACGAAGGAAGAAAGAAACAGAATTAGACCAGCTCAGTGAACAGAAGTGATGCTTTAAATATGTGCTGGCCTACATACATATGCTTCCTTCCATTTAAATTCCCAAATCAAAATAGTTATTTTAGGGAAGCGTTGGAAGAGTAATGGATCCAGTTAAGGGCTGTAATGTCTTCCTCTGCAAATAGGATACTGGATGAAAAGGTTATTTTAAGGTTATATGCGTACAGTTCGCAATGCTAATAAACAGTCCCGGGGATAGATTATGTAAACATGCATGCATTTAAGAGTACGTTTCATGTCAGTTTTTCACTGTATATTCAACAGTCTGCCCTGCAACCTGAAACCACGGATTCCAGCAGCAGTGTCTCTGCTCCTCATGTAGGAGTTCAACAATCTGCAACGTGCATCTGAAAGACGTAATTTAGACCCAGGTTGGCCTCACATGAGGCTTACCCTGCTCAGGGTTAAGACAATGAATCTATTGATTTCAAGAGGGACAGGCCTGGGCCCACTGCCATCGGCACAGGACATTATCTAAACTAACAGGTCCCTGCATAAATAGCTTGCAGTGCCTCCAATGGTTGTTTCTGCTGTTTCAGCCACTTGCCTCATATGTGGGTATGCAGTGATGGGAGGTTTAGCACAATATCCAGTTCCAGAGTTTTGAACGGAAAATGTGCTCTAATACCCAAGGCACGCTGCAGCCAGATTTCCAGAAGCTCCTCGCTGTCCTGCCCGCGGGCCGGCGAGCCGAGCGCCTCCGCTCGCAGGGAGCCCCGGCCTCCGGCAGCGACGGAGCCTCCGGCCCCTCCGCCAGGCGGGCCCTGCGGGGCGGCAGTGCTGGGCCCCGGAGCTGTCGGGGCTCTGCACAGCCAGCGCTTGCGTGCGGGAGCTGCCTGGGCTCCTTGCGTGTGCCAGAGCCGTGGCCCGGGGCTGGCTCCTGCCGCCAAGAGACGTGAGGTGCGTAATGCTACAGTATGGATCTGTGTTTGCGCTGTTTTTACAGCGTGTGTAAAAACCTGTTTTGCAGAGAAATTGTGCCTGTTTTACTTGGCTAGGCAGAGCTTAGCCTGTAGGATATTCTGAGGCTTTTTTGACTTACTCTGTGCAGAACAGACCAGTTTTGAGTTCAGCTGCACCTCCTGGACTGAATCTGAGACTGAAGTCACAGTGATTCAATTGACTGCATTTTCAGATTGTTTATATTCCTCCTAATATCAAATCTTTCATTTCTAAGAAGGGTCACCCTAGACAAATGGTTTAGTTCATATAATGTGCTATTTACATTTTTGGATGCAAAATCTACTTGCGTATTTAGTGATGACAAGCATAGACGTTCTGTGTTTAAAAAATGAAATTGCAGCACTGTTCGTGTAACAAATCCTGTGTTCTCTACTCTGTCAAAGCACCCACTGCCTTTAGTCTGAATAATGACTGCAAGATTTGGTCTTCTCTCTGTGGTTTTTAAGTTTCTCATGGAAGTATGCTTGTACACAGATGAAATACACATGTTTGTCTGAAAGTGAATGGTTACACTGATATTTTAGATATGTTGAGAGAAACAGTATAATCCATAAATATGGGTAAATACTTTAAAGTGCAGCAGCGCAGGTATAGGATTTTTAATTTTGTAGTGAAGTTTACGATTTCAGCCTTTTGTTCTGGAAAAGAATTTTTTTCTTCTATATTTCCTGTGATCTCAAATTCTAAAAAAAAAAAAAATTGAACAGTCTGATTAACAAAGCCAAAACTCTGTATTGAAATGTTGATCTTTTATTTTACAGTTTATTGGACAATATGAGTTTCAAAAAGTGAAAAAAAAGTTCCAAAGAGTTAGAAATAGAATGCTTTGATTTACTGGAAATGCTTTCTCTCCTTCTTTATTTTAAAACTGATGTTCCTCAAAAGTGACATATTTTTCTCCAAGATGTTTTGCTTTTGACAGGCCAGTGTGTTATGAGGTAAACGTGTCCATCAGAAAATTTCTGACTGATGTTGGTATAAAGTAATTTTTTTTGTTTTTTTGTTTCAAGATGAGGCCCAATTTCTTTAATCAGTTAGTTGAGTTTTGCCTGTGTCAAGTTCCATGCATGAGTCTCTCCCTAAACATGGGTGGGATCCAGCTGTGTTGTGGAGGATGGGGTGGGATGGCTTTGCTAATGCAGGAGAGGAGCCGTGGCCAAGATGCCGTCCCCAGCAAATCACTGCCTCGGTAGGAGGCCAGGTCAGAGCTGTGGGCCAGTTCCATCCACACTGTCAAAGTGCAGACATGCACTTACAAAATTATATCTTTTATTTTCAAGTTAACCTCTTCTGGAAGGATTAGCAGATTAAATGTCAGTCATCCTAACTTTATCTAATTTTAGCTGTTATAGTGTTGAAATAAAATATCAGGGATCAGACTGCATTTCTTCTGAAATCAAGGACCTTTTTCTATGAAGTTGAATGGGCTAAGCTTTGCTGCTGTGCTAGGGACTAAGAAGAGGAGAAACTTGCACATTTTCTCCAAATCTGTTACCAATGTGCAGAAAAGCATCTGCAGCAACCTAAAGGTCAGAGAGCACGCGTGTGACAAACTGTTGGACGTTGTGGCATTGGCAGTTTATTGGTGTCGATGCGAGTGGTGGTCGCAGGGCTGGCAGGGCTGGCAATGCCACTGGTGCCCAGGGGGCACAGACTGCTCTTCCAACTGGCAGCCCCGTGTCGCGGTGCCACCTCCTGCCCTTGCTGCGAGGGATGTACTGTGGACCTGCAGGCACATGAAGGATGGGAGAGTTGGGTGCTAAGTCTGTACACGCCTCAGGTATCCTGCATGAATAACAAGGCTTATTTTTGGCAAATGATGCACCTTTTGGTGAAGACCTGTTGAGGACTATTCCATCACTGCTCATAGAGTACTTGGAAATCCTCATATTCAAGGTGTTATTGGTCTTGATGCAAAGCCAATGGAAATATCCACATTATGTTTAATGGCCTCTGGAACAAGCACTTATGTAAATGTAATGTCTTAGTTCTTGACCTGCTTGATACAACTGCAACAAAAAGGCAAAGTTGTTCAAATGCCTCCAAATTACTGGCTCTTAAACATCAATGTGCCAACTTCTTTTTTTTTTTTTTTTCTTTTTGGAAGGACAGAGAAGTTTCGACTGGACAGTGAGAAGTTTGGCTTTAAGAACTAAAACATATCATAAAGGGAACCACTGAGAGCTTTCAGTCCAGGTGCCACCACAGATGCTCCCCCACTTAGACAACTCAGGCTATGGTCCTCCTTCCTGCAGAAAGAGAGCCCCTCACGATGTTCCCCTCAGACCTTAATGAGTTTAGTCTGCAGGATTTCCTCTTCTGGTGACACTATCAGAAGAAATTACCATGTACCATTACCTGTAGCCAATGAAGGTTGACAGGCCTCCCTCCTCTCTCCTCTACCAAACTGCGTGCGATTCCCCGAGACAGGAAAGTATTGTCTAGACTAGACCCTTTGAAGTTTCCCTCACCTCCACCTACAAGCTTGCCGCAATTTCAGTGCTATGTTCCCCTGTCCTGTGCATGTGGAGAGTGAGGATGCTGCTGTGGTTGTTACAGCCGGGTGCCATGGGTGGCACCTGGAGCCTGGTGGGAGCCTGGGGTGGGGGATTCCATGGGGGGGGTCCCCATCACCCATCCTGCACAGTGCTGGGTGGCCAGGCTGGTCTCTGGCCCCACCAAGGAGGGGTGTGGGTCTGCAAGCTCAGAAGGCTGACGGGATGCAGTGCAACCATTTCTTAGGCAATGCTTAACTTCAAAGCTGTTTAAAGAAAGAAAAACATGTCCGAAAAGAATGGCCACTCCAGTGCTAATAAATAAACAACCTAGTGAAGTGCCAGATTCAGGCTGTCATTGTTACTTCCACTAGCTTCCTGCTCACCAGCCAGCACACAAACCTGGCTGAGGGGACCTGATGTTTGTCCTGGTGTTTTTCCTGCTCCCACCCCCCCACCAGACTCCCCTTGGTGGCCCTGGCCTGGACCCTGGGAGCTGGGCAGAGCTGGGCATGGGGAGTGCAGGGCCACCCCATCCCCTTCTCGGCCTCGTGCGGCACGCAAGGCATGGTGTCAGCACGGTGGGACGTTTGGGTGAGGGCTGCTGCTGTGCAGTGTGGCCGGGTCGGGGGCTGGGGCTGGGGCTGGGTCCCCGCTGCCTGCCCCATGTGTTTGTGGAGATCCAGTTACATGTGACCTCTGTGCCTGAATGTCCTCATCCCAAATATCCTTTCCGATGGAGATGCACTGCCCCATGGCAGGCTTGTGAGAATGAACCCAGGCTTTTGGCCTTTTTGAAAGAAAAAAGGTGTATGAGATTGTTCATAAAACAGTCAAATTTAACTCTTCTTGAAATGACTGCACACAATCTCATTCCAGTATTTTTTACAGCAGGCAGAGCAGTGTTCTCTGGCTGTAGAGCACTCCAGGCTCAGCTGTGCTAGGGCACGCAGCATGACGCTGATCCTCCTGCTACCCGGCGGTGTGGTCCAGCAGCACGAGCAATGGGGAGAGGTGGGAATTTTCTGCCCCCAGGGTGGTTTGTTGTGTGTGCAGCCTGGATAGCCACAGCACGGCTCACTCCCATAGCACCTCAGAGACAAGCATGCCTAAATGTGTACTACCTCATTTGGTGGCAACAAATCTTCATAAACATACCCTGTGAACACTGAATTAAGTCCTTGGTGAATGAGGGCTGAATTTGGAAACAGCTAAGTAAGCCTGATATGTGCTGTGTATTCTGTGTTTGTATACATAACTGTTCAATATCTTATGAACTTTCTCACAAAATCAAACACCACCCTCTTAAGGGAGTGGTTTTCCAGCGATTATGAAAAACAAGTTGTGTGGCATCTGGGATATACAGAAATATAGCCAAACAACACTTTTTTATTGAGTCTTTTCCTTTCCCTCTGATTTTATTTTTAAACATTAATTGCATGGCTGTATCATTTATCTTGATAATTTCTGAAGGGTATACCTAGGGAGTGTTTTCTCTCTTTAGGACTCTGCTGGCCTCACTTTATGTCTTTTGGCTGTGTCCACAGCCATGCATTGTTTAGCCTGTGTTATGTGACTCAGAATGGTTTCAGTTTACATCCAGTTTATCATTCTGTATCTCTGATATTCAGACCTTTGTACAATTAGATAAAGCATTATAACTCAATGCATGAGCTCCAAGGGCACTGCAAATGACACAGCCTTAATTCAAAATGTCTATCTTGGAAGAAATGGGGAAGCCTTTTTGCAAAACAGAGTGTTTCAATTCTTGTCTGATAACCTTGAGTAACAAAAGGACTATCCTGTGGCATCAGCCCTGGGAGAGTGAAACAAGGTTCAGGAAAACATTCATATTTCAGAGCCTTGTGGCTTCAGTGCTGGCTTCACAGAGGAAGACCCCAAGGAAACAGCAACCTTGTTCTGCTTGGTGGGCACTGAAGAGAGGCATCTTCCTCCCTAACTGTAACTTCATCCCTCTTTTGTTTCACCTCGTAGAGGGGATGCACTCTGCAGAGAAGGATCTACCATGGTTGTTAGCAGCAGTAAGTTCTGGTATTGCTTTCTTCCCTGGCCCAAAATGCTGGATTGCTGGGAAACTTTCTGTGGCTCTTTGAAAAGAACCACCCCATCCGAGCCCCATCCACAGGGAGGTAACTTGGCACAGCTGCCTCAGTCTAGCATGGATAAGGGAGGTTACAACGGGGATTACTGCTTCTTGTGGAGCATTTTTGTCTGTGGCTGCTGTCTCCCCAGGGGAACAAATGACCTTTCGTGCTCCCAGGTACGGCAGCAAGTGTGAGACGATGACTGGGGGCCTTTCTACGGATTTGCGTTGCTGTCACTGCTTCTGAATCTACAGTGTATCTGAGGCTTCATTAACCCAGTCACTTGATTCACAGCTTGGAGAATTAGCATAGTTTTCTGTAACTGTGAGGACTTCATGTAAAACTTGATCTTGGTGTAATTCTCAGTCACTTTGGTAATTTTATTGGGCCTCAAAGTTTTCTGCGGCTGGAGGAAATGCTCTATGTAAAACTCATAGCTTCATCTGGTAGTGATTTGTCATTTACCATGTTTTGGGCTTGCTGCCAGGTCAGCTGTTGCCAAATGAAAGGAAGACCAGGGAATAAAATGATTATCAGGAAAAGACTTAGAAATGTTGCAAATGAAATAAACGAAGAATAGCTTAAAACTAAGAGGAGGATATGTATAATCAATCAAAGAAATCACAGGGGCAGGCAGCGAGGGAGCTCAGGTTTCCCCTAGGCTAGAGTCCTTTTCACACTCAGGGCACTTCACCGTTATCCTTCAAATACATCTGATCAGGCGGACCACCAAGAAAAAAAATTCCTGTGAACCTGTAAAACTGCACTTACCTTTATTTTGTGTATCTTTATATGGCGTATCTATTATTAGTGGTTACAACATCTGTTATGATTACATGTTTGTTCTAAGGTGGGAGCTAAAGGCCAGGGAAGCAGGCAAAGAGAGAAAAAAGGGCAGCCTCTGACCCAAAACAGCAACTGCCGTAGCATCACGCTGTCTGGAGGAAACGCGGCCTCTGGAAGGCTTCATGGGCCTCCAGAACCACTGCAGACTGCCTGGTAGCTGCTGGCAGGCCCAGCTGCCTGGGGATGCGCCAGCCCCGGGGTGCAGATGCTGGCCGCAGAGCACTGGGGCTGCCAGCCCTGGCCTCGTGGTGCCGGGGCTGCCGCAGGGTGCCCGTTAACATGGGAAGCTGGTGGCACGGGGCTGGGCCTGGCCGATGTCCCTCAGCTGCAGAGCAGGGACTGCAGAGGAGTATCTTGAGATGCACTGCCTACACCTAAAACCATTTTGAGAAAGTCCTGAGCGTAAGTTAACGAGAGTTTTTGTTCAAAGAAGTGAGCACCACAGAAGAAAAAATTGTATTTCGTACATCGACTTTCAGTGATCATACTTGGTTTATGTAAGGGATTGTTTCTTTACATTTTCACTACTGGGTTTTGGTTTAATACGCACATTTAGACAGAGATTGTGAGATGGTGTTGTGAAAAAACAAGAGGTCAAAAGATAAAGATGATTCAACCGATACTTTATGCAAACATCAGCTGTTCCTAGGGCTTGTAAATTGTTTTGGAGATAGTTCTGCAGCTCTGTCAACAGCCAGTGAAGGGAATTTCCCACAACTTTTAATATGCTCCTAATTTAATAATCTTTCTTCTCAGCTATGTGAGGTAAGCCAGTAAAATTTAACAGCTACAGAAACAAAGGCAGAAGGAAATGAATGACTTGCCGAAGGTTGCACCGGATCGGGTGCACCGCTGTGGCATTCTGCCAGCAGCAAGTCCTGCTGCAGGAGCATGGGTGGTGAGGTGTGGAGCATGCTGGCCCATTGGCTTAGGACCCCATGCTGAGCTCCTGCCAGGAGGTGAAGGGGTCAAGCATCGGGTCAGGAAGGCAGAAGGGACAGCCTTCAGACATCCTTTCAGTTGATCAGCTGGGTTGAGCTGGGGGCACAGGCGTGCTGGTGCAGAAGCAGCTCCACTTAATCACCCTGGTGCAGTGGTGAGAGGTGAGGGATGAAGTCTGGGCCCACAGCAAAAGCAATAGCACTGTAATGGTACATGACACGCAGGTGCGGGCTTCTCACAGGCTTGCTACCTCTTGGTAGAAGGAAGATATACAAAGCAGCAGTAATTCCAGTAAACCTGCATTTCTCCAGGCTCCAACTCTGCTTATGATGTCCCAGCTTTCCCACACCAGATGTCCCCTCCACTAATGAACAGAAAGGACTGACCACTTGCCATCCAATTAACGTGTAGTATCACTGCTGTGGAAGAGGGGCTCAGCAGCCTCCTGGATTTCTCCTGATGTTGCTGTTGTTCTTGAAAGAGCAAGTAGGGAAACACAGTTTTGCCTTCTTCCAGCCCCACAGAAGCTGCCCGAAGAAGACAATTGTTTGTATGATTGGTATCCTGGGGTACCAGGGAGGTAAGGAGGGAAGGCTGAAAGAAGTTACCAGCTACTTTCGTTTAATCTGTCTGTGAACGGGGATGCTTAGTTATGTCTCTACGCTGCTGGGACTGCAGCTCCTGCAGCCCTGTCCCCACTAGCAGTAAACAGCTAGCCTGAGTATCTGTTGAGCACATCCAGAGAGGAACAGTGCTTGAGGCAGGCTGCAATTCATCCCTTTTGGAAGTCAACACCATGTGTCAAGCTCCGTGCAGTCAGGGCTACCCCTCTGCAGCAGCCGGGGCTGGCTAGTGGGGGCTGGCGGGGGCTCCTCTGTACTGCCACAGCCCCCGCAGAGCTAGACAGGCTTGGCTCAGAGCTGGGGAAGAACAGACTGAACTGTTGTAGGGTCTGTAAAGAAACTGGGGTCCTGACTTAACGCTCAGTGGGAAGACTAGGAAGATTCTCTTACTTGCACTAACTGTTGGAAAAACATCTGTCAATGTGTGGAGACAAGCTGACTTTCCCTTGCCACTCAGTTAATGTTCTTCATCTAATCACATCCTTAGCTCTTCTGTTATGGTGCTTTTTCTCCCCTTTTTTTTTTCCTCAAACCCATTTGCTCTTCTTTATCCACTGTCGTTATCATAGTTATCCTTCCCATGGTTACTACTGCTACTTTCCTCCCTTACATTCCCTTCCAAATCCACTCTTCCTCTTCCTGCCTTTAATTTTTCTCCTGTTTGAGATGCATATTGCCTTAGCTACTTTTCCCCTGCTGTGCTAAATTGGTCCTTGAGGAAGGCAGTGCCTTCCCTCATCACATATCATTGCTGATTTTCCCTTGCAGAAAGGAGTGGCTGCTGTTGAGGGGGTACTGGCCTTGATGATAGGTGGCTTGATGTCTGTTATGGTTGTAGTCTTCAAATACATGAGCAAGAGAAATTTTTTTGCCTTGTGGTCTTTTTTTTTTTTTTTTCCTTTCTTGGAAGTGCACTGGTACACAGAGAATAAGGAGCTTAAATTTAGCTGACAGTGGTTTCTTTGTGATATCAGCACACTGGAGTACAGTTCTATCTTATTCAGGAGGGCAGAATACTGCTGCTCTTGATGTGAGATGCACCTCTATCCCACCAGCTGTTCTCCCTATCCAGAGACTTTACTGATGCTGAATACTTATATGCTTTTAATGGTGGTGGGCAAGTTCTATATCTTTTTGATATAGCTAAAGAAGCTATTAAATAGTTAGCCAAATGGAGGACTAAGATCAAGGAAATGTTTCCAGGCTTTCAGACCGACTTCCTTAGTAGTACTGTATACAGCGTTATGTACAAACCTAACTTAGGAAATGCTAATTTGAACTGAAACTTGTACATACAGCATACACTAGAAGAAATATCACTTTATTGTGCTTGAACTTTTAGTTAGTGAAAGACAGGATCCATTTAGAAATGGAAAGAAAGACTGCTGAGATAATTTAGAAATGGAAAGAAAGACTGCTGAAAAAGACTGCAATGATAATTTAGAAATGGATTTGTATTCCATATCTGTAGAGCAGTGACATATATACTTTTTCATATTTGGGAAATGTGGATCTCCTTTCCATGTTGTGCTTTAACAAAAGGGAGGATCAAGCTTTCCTAACCATGAAAATATATATGGCCACCACACCGCAAACTCTTTCAAATTTTGGTCACCTATTATCCTTTTTCTGATCATTTGAGGTCACTTGTGCTAAGTGAAGTCTGGAAATGAGGCAAACTTATGGCAGCTGCTGGAATAATTCGGCAGTCTTTGAAAGGTATTTTAGTATGTCTGATTGCATTATTTGAGACTGTGTAAGAAGCAAAGAAATTAGTATGGTTCAGTCCAGTCTGTTCCATGCGGGGATGTGTCATGATGCGTCGAAGTTAAAAAGAAGAGTTAATGGGAAGTCAAGATGCCAGAAAAAAGATGTGTAGTGGTCTGATCCAAAACTACCAGTTGCACCTTGCTGAGATGAAAATGTGCTTGATTTCCTCAAATAGGGTCTGGTTGGTTAGCAGCTAATACACAGTTGCTAATGAGAATGTGCATTTACCTCTTTTTTTGTTGTTGTTACTGACATTCTGCATAAATGTAAGCTACAGGGGTTCAGATAGTAGCTTTGTTGGAAAGACTAAGAAGCGAGGGTAAACAATGTGGGGGTTGGCTAGTCTTCATCTACTGCCATCCTTGGAGACATTGAAACCTGATCTACTGTCAGTTTCCCTGCTTTGAGCAAGGGTTGCCAGATTGCCTTCTAAGGTTTCTTCCAACCAAAATCATTTTATGATTCATGATAAGAGGATTTTAGAAAAAAGTTTGACTTATTCGTTTATCCTGTTACTACTACATTTCTGTGAGAATACCCCATTTTGAGTAACTGCCTAGAAAGATTTCTGATTTTTTAATGATATGTTAATGACTAATTCATGCTCCCCCTGGATGAGTGATGAAACAGTCAAAATCCAGGCTAGCAGGTTATGAGTTATGCAGCCATTTTAAAAAAAAAAAAAATTTTCTTAATCTGAACTGCAGGATTTATGTAATATTTGTGTCTTCTCAGAAACAATGAAAATGCCATTTCTAAGCCTCCCTTAGTAGAACAATAATAATGTGCTTTGGAAACAGGAAAAACAGAAAGAAAATATTTACATTTCTAAACAAAATATCTATCCAAGCAGGTAATCGCTCTGAGAAAGACAGAGGGGATGTCCTGAGGCTGACAGCAGTCTGTGTAGTCACGTGAGCAGTAAGAATGGCAGGGAAGGGTAAGAACTGTCACTTTGTCTCTAAACAGAAAGAATTTAGTGTAACCTTTTTCACCGCACTGTAAAGGAGTTAATAAATGCAAATTAAATAGGCTTCCAGGACTTCCTACTTCCATCAGGAAGACACACTACTGTGTGTGTAGGCACATCACTGTATTTTTCAAGCTAACAAACAATCTTACTACTATTTTCACAGAATCATAGAATCACGGAGTACAGCTATGGTTGACTGGGACCTCTGGAGAGTATCCAGTAAAACCCTTCTGCCCAAGCAGGCTCAGCTTCAGCAGGTTGCCCTGGACCATGTCCAACTGAGTTTTGAGTATCTCCACAGATGGAGACTCCACAGCCTCTCCGGGCAACCTCTGCCAACACCTTCACAGTGGAAAAGTGTTTCTTTACATCCAGATGGAGCCTCCTGTGTTTCAGTTTGTGCCCATTGCTGCTTGTTCTGTCACTGGGCACCTTTGAGAAGGGTCTGGCTCCCTCTTCTTGATTCGCTCCCACCAGGTATTTGTACACGTGGTAAGACTGTCCTAAGCCCTCTATCCTCCAGACTGAAGAGTCCCATCTCTCTCAAACTCTGCTTATTGTCTAGCCTAGGAAAGCAGCTCCCCAGTGCAGAAGGTGCAACAAGCTTGTTCCTGTGAGAAGATTTCCATCTCTCATCTCAGGTTTGCCACCTTACTGAAACTCAGTTTTGTCAAACACTGAGGAGTTTCTCGGAGGGCTCAGTGGGCCACAGCCACACTCGCTGCCTGCAGCCTTCCCGGTATGCTGTCCTTGGGGCTGCAGGGGCAGGGGCTGGGGCTCTGGGCACAGCCCTGGCACGAGTGAGGGGCTCAGCAGGTCTCTGCTGGGAGGCTGTTTCTGGACAGCGCTCCCCTCAGCGCTCCTACCTGGACCAGCTTATCTGCTGCTGCCAGACAGGAGAAGCTCTGCGCAACCTGGTTCAGCTGCCTTGGACATACTCAGGACATGTGAGGTCAGAATCTTACCTCATGTTTCTGAGTCTCACCTGAAAGTTTGATAGTCACAGGTAAACTGTTCCAGACTGAAACCAAGAGCATGCTCTAGTTGGTTTTCCAGTGTAGTGAGCTGGGAGGGTAAAGAGGTGAGATCAATCGGGATATGGAGCATCTGTGGGCATAGGGACAGTCTCTTCATGTATAAAAACAGTTGCAAATTAAAACTGATTAGAAAAAAGAAGAGCCACAAAAATGAGATTCTTTTTGATGACAGAATCAACTTCTATTCAACTATCCACAGTTTAGAGTTTGCTGCCTTAAGAGGCAAAAGGCAATCTCGATTTAAAACAAACAAATAAATCTCTCTTTTTTCCTGTTTGCTTATGCCACTATTCCCACTACGTAATTTGAGCATAAAGGAAAGTATGCTGCTAAACTTTCTGAAGCTTTCATTTAGCATCTGCATGAAGAACTTTAAAAGAAATAATACAAACAAGTTGAATGTATATAAGGAGCCTTGGAAGATTATATCACAGATAAGGAAAATGCTTAGGATTTTCTTTTTGTATGTGTAATGCCTTTGCAACCTACTCGCAACATTATTCCCTGCATGAGGGCCCCCTAATTATTTCATCATGCAGCAGGAAATTCTGGTAGGTCACATATAAACAGCCCGAGGCAGAGACCTCTTCATCAGTTAGAGCGTGACATCTGACATCTGTGCAGCCTGCCGTTCGCATGCCACAATTAGCCAGGCAGCCCAAACACTGACTAATGCAGGAGCAACTGGGAGCATGGGGCTAACTGGTGGTGGCAAAGGTCTCCCCTAATCCAAAACTAAAACTTCTGCAGCCCATCCCTTCCCAACGGCCACGTCCCTCACCTTGCCTGGCCAAGCCTACAGCAGGCTTGGCCGCGGCGCGGTGCCACCCTGGCAGGCAGCGTGGGGTCCTGACCCTGCTCCACAGCAGGCTCTCCCCATACCCCTTTGTCTGTGCCGGGCAGAGCCAGCCACCCGTAGCAGCTGTGCCATGGCCAGGCTGGTGCGCCGAGCCTGGTAGAGGAGCGTTGCCTCACTACTTCAGCCAGGGCCCGTCCGGCTCCATGCCTGGAGCACTTTGTGGCATGGGGCATCATCAGGGATGGCACCACACCGGCTCCTAGTGCCACTGGCTGAGATCCAGAGATGTTGTGGTAAGGAACAGCTGGAAGTAGGAGACAGCTAAAACATCAGGTGACTGTGATGGATTAGGGATCTGTGTCAGACATGATCCATGACGGCTTATTTTTTCTTTTAATTGTACTTATTTTTATAGTTCCTCTGTAAAAAGGTAGATTATTTTTCCTAAAATGAGTAATGGTCAGTGGTATTTCCTTGGCACAGAAAATGGCTTCTTAGGGAAATTGTTGCAAGTAGCATTCTGGAGAGGACTTTGAAGTAAATGGAAAAGTGCAGGAAGAGCACGTGCCAACAATCACCACTCTGCCCTCCAGTATTTCTTACCTGAAATTCCCTACCTCTTCACATCCACCTTCTTGTGTGGACTTGCCCAGGCAATGCCGTGTGTCCACGAGCACTGCAACAGCATTGCTAACTGTGGCACTTGGTTACTTTCATCCAAGAAAGACAGAAGAACTAAGAGGCCACATGAAAAACAAAGGAAAATTCTCTGCTTGAAGGAATGTCTTAGGGAAAGAGCAGAGCGACATGTATTTTCCCCTCTGGTGTATATTTCCACTATCTTCAAATATACAACTCTATTTCATTATTATTATTATTATTATTAATTATTCAGACTATTTCATTCTATTTTCATACATCTCTGCTGTTTTAAATCAAATCAGATTTTTTTTTGCGTATTTTTTGACTTCAACTTTAACCTTAAGCCCAGTCCTAGAAAAATCTATGTTTAGCAGTTTTCTGCAGTCTGTCAAAGTCTATTTACACTGGAAAATGTTCTTTCCACTATTGCATTTAAGAACATGATAAATTCTGTAAGTTTTAAGAAATTGAGGAGTAACAGTATTTGAAGACAGACTCTTAGTCTTAATATAAGACTACTGAGGCATGAGCTGTGCTGAATCTCTCACTAGAAAATCTTCAGACAAACAATTCATAATCAGTCTTTTGTCAAGTTTCAGTCATTCAGTAATGCTTAGGATTTCCTGAAAAGTCAACGTTTTTTTTCCCCTAGGGAAAGTGACTGAATCAGGTTTGTTTGCTGAAATCAGCTAATTTAAAATCAAAGTGTATCACTAGCTGAAATATCTTTTTATTTTCTTCTGCTGTTCTCCAATGTGTTTTTTACATTAGTTATATTTATAACCAGACAATTCCTCATTAACCTTTTTTTCTAATCTACCATTCCCTTATTGCATCATGATAAACTTGACTATGCACACATTAACTTTTAATCTGAAGATCATAACATAGAACATTTTTTCTGCACTGTGTGGAAGTTTAAACTTTAATCTCTGAAATGGACTTTCTATAACCTCCATTTACAGCTTTAATCCTTGGATAATCCTGACCTTGTATACCTGTTCATTTTTCTGACTTGGGGGATATTCCTCAGCATCCTTTTTTGCAGGGTTAATAAAATGAAATGTTCAACCCTGAAGTTTCAGTTGTTCTTGCTAATGAAAAAATGATTTAAAACCTCTTTTACACAACTTCTAAGGTGAAATTCTCATCTACTTACAGCTTTCTCTACTGTATTTTGCAGCCTGGGACCTAGACATTTAGCTGGAAGCATAGCCATTTTAATTTTTCATTAATCCATAAACAAGAGCAGTATACCATGAAGTTAAGGCTAATGTTACCAATAGCAAATGATGGTGCATTGCCAAAGTTCAAAGCGTGCAGTTTATTGTCATCTTGAAAATTACTGAATAGATAATAGATNCAGTCAACCAATTTTTTAATCACTTTCCAATGCAAAAAGTATGCTGCTTACAATGCACAAAACTGTTTTCCCCACTAAAAATAATTAAAATTAAAAATAATTAAATTTCCCCACTGGAAAATAATACTAATAGATTTTCTGTAACGTACACTAGCAAATACAGAACACTCCTGTAGCTTCAGCAGCAACCTTGTCATTTTGCATGTTTTTAAAAATGTTCACAAACATTTTCATGAGTTTTATATTTAGAAGCTGCACTAGAGTTATTTTTATGATTCTTTCTGTTTTACACTGTCATACATCTGACAGTTCATGATAGGCAACTGGGGAGCTTCTGCGTAAACTCCACTAAGCCTTGTAGCAATTATTGTTGATCTTTGTAAAATGACTCCTCTGCTCCTGACAGAAAGTGCAAAATGGCTTCTTTACAGGAAGTGGATCTTGATTTGTGGGTGCAATGTTATCCTCACAGCCCCTTTCACAAACCTGGTCATGATCCGGATGTAATTTGAAATCTACCTAAATAAGGCTGAAATAAGTATGCTTACAACATAAGTAAGAACTACAGCTTAGGTTGTGATCACTGTTTCTGTTGATTCTCCATTGTACTGATCGATATATCCCAGATGTGGTGCACCATAAAATACTATCACATGATACGTACATAGTAAAATTAGCTTCTTTCCAGAGCAAGCCTATCTGCAGTGTTTGTAAGAAAACTACAGTTATTCTGTTGATACTTCTCAAACAATTTCTCTCTAATTTTCAGCAGCTTTCAGAGTCAATTTCCTTCCATCGCTAGTTCCACTCTGAGACTGCAAAGCCTCCTGCTGAAGTCTTTGCGGCTCAGGACATAGACTTTCCCCTAAGGAACTCGAATTCTCCTCAAGTTATTGCCTACTTGTATGGTGAACACTTTCAGAGAGCTCTCCCAGGCCTCCTCCAAAAAGCCTTAGTCTTGGTAGAAGTGGCTGAGCTGTTACCCTGGTTCCAAGCGCTGACCCCCCAAATCTTTGCTTTGTAACATCTTGGTGCCTGCCTCCGCAAACATAACACTAGCCATGAGCCTTTTCAGAAGTCTCCTTCATTGCTGGCCCTGGACTTTGCTTGGCTGTAAGTGCAAAAGCAGAGGTCATGTTTGAGATCTAGCCTGCTAAAACACAAAACCACATACATGATTTTTATTTGAGGCATGCAAATAAAAACCTTGGGACAGGGTTAGGGCTTTGGGGTCAGTTTCTATTAAAAGAGCTGGTTTCTTCTCTGGGCTTACTTTCACACTGAAAACAAGATTTAACTGCCCAATTACAGACATGAACCACATACCCTATGCAAGGAGGCACGACACCAAGAAAAGGCTGGAGGTGTGGAGTGGGCTAGGGAGACACAATCCTGACTCAGCAGACTGGGGTGTTAGCACTGCTAGGTGACTCTGCTGTGTCAGACACCCTTCTAGGTTGCTTGATGTCCACATGTGGCTGAGCAGGGGCAGCTCTTGGCAGTGCAGAGAGCTGCGTGCAGTAGTCAGCTAGGAAACAAGGGGAAGCAGCATTAATCCCAGCACATGGGAGAGGCCAACCTCAGGGCCCTGTGAGTGCTAATAGGCCCTGATGGCCCTGGCGAGCCTCACCTGGAAATCCCAGCCACCCATCTGCCTATGGGCCCAGGAGCCCCACTTAGACTCAGGCCCTGTCCTTCAGTCCTTGCCTGAGTGATGTTGCAGGGTTGCACCTCCACTGGATAGACCTTAGAGCTATGCTGTAGGTAGCTTGTTTCCTGGATGGACCTCAGATGTAAATTGCAGCTTATCTCTGGTCCTGTCTTTGGCCATATCTCCTGAATGGGCTTGAACCCACATGGTAGTCTTGTTTCCAGTCCTGTCTCTGAGCCCATCTCCTTTTGATCCTGACTGGGTTCCCTGGATGGACCCTGGACTTGGTTCCTCTCCTTGCTTTGTCTGGGACTATCAATAGATGCAGTTCCCAGCACCCAGCTCTGCCTGCTCTGGTGCTGTGGGATTGCATCCATCAGTGAGGGCACTGCCCACACCAGGGTCGCCCTCAGCTCATCTCCGGCATGTGCCTGCTGCTCCCAGCAGCTCTGCCCTGGGATAGCTTTTCCTGGTGCAGAAGCAGTGAAGGCTGTTGTGGCCAAATCTGGGGACAAAATACAGAGATGACAAATAACTATGGGAGACCTGGACTTGGCCTCAAGAAAACCATGGGCATCTGACAAGCCAGTGAGGCTGGGCAGGGTGAGCTGTGTACTTTGAGGATGTGGTGAGAAGAGGCTGAGCAACGTGGAGCTCAAAGCTGCCATCTCAGGAGACAATGCCAAGAATGACGCACCCTGTGGAAAATAACACGGCCCAAGGCAACAGCTGTCATCTGGAAACGGCTACAGGTTGCGTCTGGGCAGGACTGTGTAGGTGCTGCGGAGAGTGTGGCACAGATGGAGGGGATGAGAAGAGCAGCAGACAAGGAGACTGGTGACCTGGAGGCTGGTGCAACTCAGTGGTGAGCTGGAGGCCACTGCAGTCTGTGGTGTGTTTTGAGACACAGTAACTGGAGACAATTCCAGCAGCAGCAGAAAGAGAGCAGCTGCAGCTCAGTGCTCACAGGGCTGATATCTCCTGTTCTGGGTTACAGGAAAAGACAGTTTGTTAACAGACACCCACTGCTGATTACCTCCTTAGTCCTATGCATCAGATACATCCAGCAAAAAGGCAGCAGTTTCAGGCCATACCCTTTTTTGGCAGGGAACAGAGCTCCTAAATCATACTCCTAGAAGTTGCCTCACACAAAGCAGAGCCCACATGTGAAGCTACTTTGCCTGATTGGCTGGAGATCAGGTGGTGGGCAGAAGAGCTACAGCAGGACCAGGTGCTACCACAGGGAAAAGTCAAGACAATTTCCAACAATCCTCATTTCCAATCTGTTTGTAACACGTGATTGATCAGATTTTTAATGTAACTACTACAGTTATAGCAAGAGCTCAACACTTAATAGATCTCAGAGGCTCTACATAGGAGTGAAAGTTTCCCTGAACTTGGTGCTGTCTTGTGGCTCAGCTGGGTACAGACTTTCACCGATGCCTCCACAATCTCCCCGCTTGTGTGAGCCCTCAAATCCTGCAGGTAGGCTTTTGTTGCACTTTCTCTATCAGCGAGAATATTAGTAAGATCTCTCTGCTATTTGACCAGTTGTTTTTATTAAGAGTTTGGGAGATGGCTTTCTATTCCTCTGTCAGAGCTAGCTGAAATTGGTGAGGAGTTAGAAGCTGGTTAAGTGCGGACTGGCTGAGAGACTGTGCAGGTATGAATATACACAGATGTACTTTGCCAGTTAGCCTTATTTGCTAGGAAACAGCTAAATACTTGGTCCATTTTTACTGTGTAACTTTGCAGAGGGAATGCTTTCCATTTCCTGCTGTGGGAGACATTGGGGAGAGATGGCTAATGCTAAAAAATATTTTTCTCTGCCTGGTGTTTCGTGTTCTGCCAGGTGCTGTTAGAAAAACAGGTCACACGTTTGTGCATGCTTAGTGGTTCCTCTGGGAGATGGTTTCTACATACAGCCACTTGTGGTTGGTCTCTGAGATGTTTCCCCGTGAAATGGAACAGGCATTTGATGGTGTTGATGAGGAGCCACAGCTCTGGATAAAGCTAAGCAAATAACAAGCAATTTTATGTAAGTGAAACAGTAGACCTAGGATAGATGTGAACACAGCAGACTCTGAAAGAGTGAGACTGTTGTGATATATGGTATCAATGAAAGATTCCCAGATACACGATGAAGACTACAGGAAAACTTGTGTCTTTGATCTGGCTGCTGTGAGAACCACTGTGTGAAGCTGTCCTTGCTCAGTGAAGTGTTTGAGAAACTGGTGGAGTGCACCTGAATTACCTATACTCTCAATGCTAAATGAAGTTCCCAAAAGAGTGTTCACACAGCCAGAATTAATATGTTTGACTGCTGCTTGACAGCAATGAAAAGCATACCCATGCAACAGTGTAGGGTATCCTCACAGGCTTTTTAAACTCTGCCCTTAATTTTAATTTGCAGGTAGATTATATATTCTTGAAATTTGTCATGATGATTGATTGTTAATTGTTTTTATTCCTAATTTTGCTGGGAGATGCTGGTATGGGAAACCAATATGAATTAACATGCTTGTTGCTCATGGTAGGCTCTCTAAACCTCTTAGAAGTGAAACATTGCATGTAAGAGGCCTTTGGCATATGAGCTGATTGCTTGAGCCACTCCATCAGACCCATCAGTCTGTAAAGATGGCTCCACAGGCAACTGTTGGGGATGAGCCAGGCTGTTCAGTGCAGATAAACAGGCAGAGGTGTCTGTGGATGGTGATGGAGAAGAAGTTTTCCACTACTGGAAAATCTGGCTCTGAGTTCTGGAGCTCTGGTTACCTCCATGCAACCCAGTGCACAACGGGAGTGATATCCCACCTAGCAAGGCATAAGGACTTTGCGCTCTGGGAAGGGATTGCTTAGGTATGGAGAGATGCCCATGGACTGTCCAGGAGATCAGAATCCATGTAGTGTGGGACAGTTTCTGTGGGGTACTGGGAGGTAGAAAACATGGGAAGAACTATAGTAAATTCAATACTTTATCAGTTTTTTTTTTTCAACCTGTATGTGCAGTGCTTGTACCCTCTTTCGTCCTCGGTTCTGAGAGCACTAGAGTGTCGATACATCCTTTAGTATGTTGTGCTGAACTAAGGTGACTGTGGGGGAACTTTGATTTTCCTGTTACAAAAACTCATTTCATTGTATTTAGTGCATGCATCCTTTTTAACCTCGTGCCAAGTGGGTACTGGTGCACAAGAAGCCCTTTAACAGTTTTCCAGTTACTTTGCTATTTCATCCTGTAGAGCTGTGCTGCTTGGTGTCTGAGACCTAGCCCTGCAGGCAGGGGTTGCTGATGAGTGGTCAGGCTGTGAACTCCCTGGATTCCAGGGGAATGCCTGGATCCTTGGCCACGTGACTAATGGGCTTGCGAGCTGGTATCACTGCACCTCTAGAAGCTCTTGGTTTGTCTGTTTGTCTAGTTCACTGATTTGGCTTACATCAGCAATAGTAAAGTTCTGAGATAATTACATTTCTGAGAATGTGGATCTATGAAAGTCACCAAACATCTCATTCCAGCTAAGCTGAAAAAACAGGTTGTAACCAATTCCTATCTTCATTGCTCTTTTGCTCCTGTAGCTCACGTGACTGCACTCAACATGGCCCACTGTCTGGTGGGAATGGCACGTGTGCTGTGTTGTCTGGTGTTACGCTATCTCATAACTCCTTTCTAGGAAACAGGATGGTGAAAATCTGATAAAACTGAGACAGATTTGTCTAGGTCAACGAACATGATGCTTTTTGATTCCAGTTCAGAAAGCCTCTCAGGAAAGGCTCTTGCATGCATGCTTTGGTAATGTTGAAACCCCTGGGATTCAAGCACCTGTTACATCCTGGCCTGATTACCGCTTGAGCTCAGTGCCTGCTCAGGGTATTTTAGAGTTGGCAATTGGGCCATGTGTTTGACATGTGGTTATTTATCAAGAAAGCTAAACACATTCTGCTTTGGGGCTTCTGCCTATTACATTCTAGGTTCACGGAGACTTTGTTTTTCCCTCCAGTGAAAATTTAATTAAACTTCACTGGTTCTTTAAAGAATATAGGTAATCAGCTGTGTCTGAGACAAAATTCTGAGTAAACAGTGCTGGGCTTCTGGGGGAAACAAGGATATTCCCCTCAGATGTTTGACTAGCAGGTTTTGCTGCATACTCGTGATCCTAGCAGTCAGCAGATCTGTGGTGTCTCAAAGCAAATCTCTTTGCCTTTTTTTTTTCCTCCCCTTGTTTCACATCCCTTGGTATGCAGATTGGCTAGAGATCAGCTGTGTAAATCTCTTAGATTGACTTCCTACAAGTGTAGAAGTGCCAGGCAGAGGCAGCATGATCTCCTTTTTTCTCTGTTAATAGCAGACATGTTTGGTTGTAAGTGTCAAACATTTGGCTTAAATCAAGTCTTTGTTCATGTTATAGCACATATGGATAGTACCTTTTTGGGCAGTGATATGACAGAGTAAAAAAGAATGATTAATTGTCCCTCTGTCTCTCTGAACCTGTTAAATCTAGCATCCTATGAAATCAGTGACCCCTGTGAGGAAATACTGTAGATTTCAGCAGTGTGAATGGGAAGAGGGTCTTGTCCAGTGTTTCCAGGAAACCCACTGGAAATGCAGAAAGGAAGCTGTGGAATTGGTGGAAGTGAAATTTGGTGTCATGGCATCAGGGTTACCCCACTGAAGAGATCGGTCCGGTCTTGACTCTGCTTACCTGTGCCTTTAAAAATCCTTCACTAATAAAAGTTGAAATTTAATCATTAGTAATTATGTCATCAGCACCATCTGTTGGAAATAGTTGAGACTCAAGATGCTGAAGCATTTTGAGTAATTTTGCCCTTCTGCACTAGCAAGTGTATGCAATACCCCCTGCAGTTGTCTTACTGAGAGAAGATAAAGATCTGTATTTCTTCTCTCTGCACCAAAATCCTGTAATTATTGCTGAAGAGGACTGAGAAATATCTTTATTAGGCATTACATAATTTTATGCATAGTGTGACTTACTATTGGAGATGGTACAGGAGGAGAACTGTACTCCTGTTTAAAAGATCTGAAGATACATATGTTGAATGTAAAAGCTTCTAAAATAAAAAATCTTTGAAAATAAAAATCCTTGATATGGATGGGAATTTCATGAATGACTTTCTCTTCCTTTTTTCCTCTTCTTTAATGAAGAACGCAGGTAAAATTGCAGATTTGAACACTTTTGAGTACTGGGGCAGGCAGGGGGTTGATTAGAGTTCTCTAATTATAACTAATGACAGAAATACCATAGGCTCCTGTTTTGCCTAGATGATATATGAATTGAGCCACCTTACTGAAATACAGTATGTCTCCCCTTATTTTCCTATGGTAAATGATACAAAACCAATTTAGTAAGCCATGCTGCTGTTTCAGATTCTGAAGGACTGGACACCTCAGTCTGTCTCAACAACCTGGAACTGTTCATTGGGCTCTCAGTGATGAGAAATGGTATCCTACATTGGTGTAACAGCAGGTATTTGAGCTTAAAGCTGTTCTCAGCGTGCTTGCTCTCATTTCAGCTGCAGCCTCTTACAGGACAGACTTGCTTAGGGCTCTGTGTGACTCCAGTCACTCTGACTTGGGTGTTTTGGTGCTTCCATGTGTTGTGCTGCATAAGCAGTTATTGGCAGACAGATTTTCTTGACTGGAAATGGGAATGTTGCTTCTGTGGTGCTATTCTGAGACTCCCTGTGTGTATTTTAATGTTTACCCAAACTTCAGTCTGTGTGCAACCCCCTAGGCAGCACAGGTTAGGAAAAGCCACTTTTTGTTTAGACATAGCCAGAACAAGATATTTACAAATGCATTTATTACCTTGCACCTACCCTGATAAGCACTCTCTTTGAGCTTTATTCAATAAGCAGAGTGATCAGATCTTCCTGTGCAGACAGCAGCGATGCCAGGGAGAAGAGATTCAGGGCACTGCTCTCAGCTGGTCCCTGGGTAGGTGTCTTATTCTGCTCAGTTGACTCCTTGCACATGGGTATTGGCATGATATGGGGGACTGTTTTTAAATAAGGGCTTGCATCACCAATCCTATTTAAAAGCATATCTTCTAATCTTGTTTGTTTTGTCTACTAATGAACTTGTTTACTAAAGCAGGCACCTTATGCCCTGCAGCAAAGTCCTAGTGCCAATGGAAACAAAAATGAAAAATATTTTTATGTATTATTTTCTGTCAATATCTGTATAACTGAACTCCCCTGGTAGCTGTGGGAGAAATCACTGTGGTGAGAAGGAATTCTTGAACCTATACCTGACTCCAAAGAAGAAGCTAGCATGTGTTTGTAGCAAACTAAACAGCCCAATGAAATGGAGAGCATTAAAATGTAATGTCTTTCGCAGGAGAACGGAGCATAGCTCTTTCTCTTTGTCTCAGCGGCTGTTCCTAGACAGACTGCGGCATGGTTATCGAAACCCTTCCTGGTGTGGAAGGGCTGCCCAAGCACACATCCCTCTGCTTTCACCCTGGGTCTCTGCCTGTCCTTTCCCTGGCCTGTGGCTGTGGGGACCACATGCGGAGCAGCCGGGGTGCACGGTGCCTGCCGTGGCAGGCCCTGCTGCGCGGCTGTTGGGGGCGAGTGGCTGCCTTGCTTGGCGCAGGTGGAGGGCCAGGCTGGGATGCCTGCTCTGCTGCCACGTCCTAAGTTTTTGTGAACAGGGTGTGGGGCAGCCTGTGGGGCATGGCTGTCCCTACTTGAGTAGATGCTGGTGTTTCCCCCAAGTTACTCTTGTGGCTGCTACCTCAGAGGGATTTGTTAAGGTTGGCTGGAGCCACAGCACTACAAATGTGGAGAGCTGCAGGAGGAGATACATGTTTATCTTGGTAAACATTGTGAGAACAGCAAGATGGAGTAATGGTGCAGAAGAAAACTAACAATCTGGCATGCAGACTGCAACAACTAATCTCTTTTTTTCATTTTTAATTTCCCCAAGGAGTCACATGTTTATTAAAATGTTTAAATCTATTGTCTCACACTTCCCTTAGGCTAATCCCAGAATTTGCTAAAAAAAAAAATCCCTTCTTGTAGAGAATACGTTGTAAATCCTGACTTGTTTTAGTAGGGTTCATAGTAGAACTCAGTGAAATTTATCACTTAAACTTTGCATTCACAAGTCTGTGTGAATAGTGTGGCTTTGCTCAAAATGAGAGTATCCATGCACACATGCTGCATAGTTCCTTAAACCTCAGGAGAAAATGAATATGTGCAATCCATGTGGTGAAGTGTAACTATGGAAGTAGCCCAAAAAACTGTTTTTCATAAAACCAGAATTTTTCTTTGTTTTACTCCAAGACCCAAAGAAGCAGAATCAGTGTTTCTGCTTGACATTGCATGCAGAATGGGAATAACTTTAGGATGCTGCACAAGAACAATTAAAAACTTTTCACAAGAATTAAATACTTGCCATGTAAGTGCTTTTCACAGTTTAGATGTCTAAATTTTACCACCAGCCTGACCCTCCCTGGCGCTGGAACCCCAGGCTCCTCGGTGCAGGTGCTGGAGCGCCAGCGGGGCCCCTGGCAGCAGTGCTTCCTGGGGCTTGGCAGCCTCCGAGGGCAGAAGTGCGACCAGTCTCGGGCTGTGATGGGACCCTGATGCCTGTGGGGTCAGGTCTTTGAATTTTTTGAAAGCAGAGTGTGGAAGAAAGAAGGAAAATGAGTGTGGAAAATCCTGAAGATACGATCTTTCAGAAGCTAATCATCTTGTTTCCTTACTTTCTTGCTGCTGTTTGCAGACCGAGTTAGAAAGAGCTGATTATTGCACCAAAGATGAGGGGTGGCTCTTAAAATGAATATATCGGGAGAAACACAGATGTGCATCACCTGTGCTGTATCATTACAATTTTTCTTGTGTTTTAATGCACTGGGTCATGTCCACAGATGCATCTGAGCAGTGTGGGTCCTATGCCGGGTGTCTTTTCCAGGACTACTTTGGTATGCCTCCCCTATAATGACAGTAAGTGCTAATTAATCTTGCCATTTGGCAGAGTAAATTATAGGATGCAAAGTTATGGTGTTATGGCCTGACAGCTGGTTAAAGCTGACATCCAGTAGTCAGCTGCAGTTGCCGTTACGGTCTCATTAGCTACCCCTATGATTAGCAGCTATTTTACAAATTAAGAAGACAATGAGGGCAGTACAGGCATCTAAATTTTAGAGTCCAATTCTTGCAAGAAACGTAAGATGTGAAATGTGCCTTTAATTTCATTCTCTAGTCTTTTTCAGATTAAGACAATATAAAATGTAGCCCACTTATTGTAGTCTAAGCATTTTAGGTTATGCCCTGGGTAGAGTCCATATGACTTTGACTTAGTAAAGGGTGTGAAATTACTCTTGTATTCAGTGAAATAGCTGTCTTCATATATATATATATATATACACACACATACGAGGAAAGGCTGAAAGAGCTGGGCCTGTTTAGTCTGGAAAAGAGAAGACTGAGGGGAGACCTCACTAATGTATAGAAGCATCTGAGGGGAGGGTGTCGAGAGGATGGAGCCGGTCTCTTTTCAGTTGTGCCCAGCAACAGGACGAGAGGCAATGGGCACAAACTGAAACACAGGAGGTTCTGGCTCACCATGAGGGGGCATTTCTTTGCTGTGAGGGTGACAGAGCACTGGCACAGGTTGCCCAGAGAGGTTGTGGAGTCTCCGTCTCTAGAGATACTCAAAGCCCGCCTGGATGCCATCCTGCGCAACGTGCTCTAGGTGATCCTGCTCGGCAGGGGGGTTGGACTAGATGGTCTTCAGAGGTCCCTTCCAACCCTGCCGATTTTGTGGTTTTTTTTTTTTTTTAAAGGGGAGGTCCCTTGGTTAGGGTCTCAAGATGGGGTAAATTGCATCTCTGCTTCAGTGGTTAGAGGAACTTCAGAGAGATGTACCTTTATTAAAATGAGGTATTTATTAAGTTTCTGTCAAACAGACATAACTGTTGTGCTTTTGGGTCTCATTGTAATGGGGATTGTTAATGATTATGCTGGAGTCCCTGTGTTCTCTCTTAGGAATTCCATATCTGTTTAGATGTTGATAAAATGTCACCAAAGGTTAAAAGACTGTAAGTTTGAGCAGCATGTGTTGTAGGTACTTTCAGTCACACCGGGTGTACTTTTACACAAGTAAAAGTAAGTAAGCTACTGTGCGGAAGGACTCCTTAATAGTCTATAAGAATTTGTTAACAGTTTATAGAAATATTTTTTGTTCACCATATTTTATGACCTACTCATAAATAGAAGTTCTGCATAAAGTCCCTACTAGGTAATTACAAATCAGATATAAACCCAATACTTAGTGGGAACTGATATTGCATAGAAGCAATTGCAAGACAATGAAAATAACAGCAATGTAAATTAAAAGCATAAAACACTGGAATACAGTGATTGTCAGGGAAATATGGTGTAGCTAGAGCAAAATGTTTGGATTGGACAGGAAAGGTTTCAGTTTTTGGTCCTATTCTGATCTTCTATGTGCTGTAAGGAGTGTCATAATGTAGAAAGTGGCATATTAAAATTGAGATGCAGCTTAAATGAGTCCATACTGCTTACTGTAAAAAGCCCTTTGAATGTTTAAGCTACTGATCACAACATACAATTCCTTTTGTGTTGATTTCTGCTTTGGGCCACATTATACTTCTGGAAGGCGTAACTAGATATTTCCTCAAATTGCTATGTTTGCTGTTACTCCTTTCAACTGACAACCAGTGAATTCAAGTTGTGATATTTATTCTTGTTTAAAATCGGTTGAAAAGAAGTAAGAATTCTGCTAACTGGGACAACTTGCTTGTTTAAAGCTGCCCGTTGTCAGACCTTGCTGTCTTACTTGCTGCCAAGTAAATCTAAGGGACTGATTTTGGCAGTTTAAGGGATTAGTTCTGTTGAGCTGTGTGGTTGCCTCTGCCTGCTTCCCTTTTCCTTCTGCCTGGAGAACTTCCTTGCACTTTCATGTGCATGCACATCAGCTTGTGCTGTGCTGCTCTGCTATGGAGCTCCAGAGAATGCAGCCTGGACTTCCTGCAGCAACAGCTGCAAATCCACAGCTTTCTGCTAAGAACCTAGAGACCAAGGCAGCACCAGTATCTTCATTTTCAGCACAATTCAGCAACACAAGGGAATTCTGGACTGTCAGGACAGAATTATTCCTATGTTTCCAATTTTGCTGTAGCAGAGGATGGGTATTTTGACTCTCTAACTCTATTCTCATAATCACTGAACCATATGATTATTATTTCTGATATGTATGGTTGGTACAATTTTAAGATTCAAACAAGGCCTAGGGTTTATTGCACTATGCACTTGAATGAATATGTTATAAAAAAGATTTCCTTGTTCCAAAAACCTTACTGTGCATAGCAAGGGAGACTGCAGGGAGTTCTTGAGATCATTTTTTTTTTCTCTTTCCAAAATATGCTCCCTTTTCCATTTCTGACCTTTCTTTTGACTTTAAGATGTAATGCCCTACAAATGCCGTCTGCACTAGTTAGTATTTTATGTTACTTGTAGGGCCGAGGAGTGATAGTGAGTTGCTAATAATGAAGTGAATGTCAGTTGCCAGTGCAACACGTCATTACTTCAGGCTCTCTCTGGCTTCCCTTTGCCTTGTCTTGGAAGTCAGCTTTATTCCTATCTGCTGTGGTTGCTGGAGGATTTGGCAAGGAGTTCTGGGATGACTCACCAGAGGAGCAGCAGAAACAGAAAGCAGATGAGAGAGAGATGACTTTTTTTTTTTTTAATTTAAATATGAGTTTACATGAGAAATGACTCTCTTCTGGGGCTGGGAGGGAAAGCAATGATTGGAATTGTGTCCTATGGCTGACATCAGTGCCTGCCCTTAGGCTAGTTATAAGGGAGGGGATTTGGTTTGAAGCAAGGCAAGCCTTTGCGTCCAGCTGAGCTTCGTTATCCTCAGTAACTACTGGGTGTGTGAGGGTTTACTGGGGAGAGATCTTCATAGCCTTCTGCACAAAGGCGGCACATCATACCTTTGGAATTTAAAGAAGGCATAAAGCTCTGTGTTTATAAAATTCTCTAATTCTGTGTGGCTGTGAAGGTTAGTCCTTTTTCTTTAAACAAGGGAGACACTGGGAAAGAAGATCTGTCTGCAATACCATTGAAGGTCTTTGGTATCTGTAAAGACCTGTTTGCAATACATCCTTGAATGGATAATATATTGAAGGAGAGCATCCTTGTCATCCAGGACCATGTGCTTAGTTGTTAAGGGTAATTGTCTGGTTGTGCACTGGGCAACTTCCTGAGTGATTAGCCCTGCTTTTTTCCTTTTTTTTTTTTGCTTTTCCTTAGGTATATAAATGCAATTTTCAACCACTGAAAAATTAAACTTGGTCCAAAAGTAATTATTCTGTCACATATCCGCTGTTTGTAATAATATGAAAGCAAAGAATAATAATTATCATTAAAAGTAAAATATACATCAGTGATGCTAGGGATATGACCCATTTCACTCCTGGTGCAGCCCTTACTATGTAAGTAAATGACACAACAGTTGCATCTGGTCTAAAATATTTCTATTTGCAGCCCAAGGAACAATGCAGAGCTGCGGTGCTTTCGCTGTCTGTATTTTCTTCCATTTCCATATTATGATTCTTTCATGACTAGTGTCTGCACACATCAAAACCCAATAAAATCTTTCCTTAGTAGGAGAACTTTGTAGATAGAAATAGCCCAGCCAGGAAACAGCTTCTGAATATTGAAGAGATCTCAGTCCTACTTATGTGTCACGTAAATAGGGCCTTGAGTTTTATGCATAGTCTTGATATTGTCAGGAGTGGTGTTGCAGTGCCAGCTGGTGGGAAGTACCAACTGGACCAGTGCGACCTTCTCAGCCTTTCACCCGCTATATTCTCTCCTAGAAATTGGTCTTGAAATCAGTGGTTTTCAGTGGTCATGAGAGATGGCAAATTCAAAGCAGAAGTCCAGGAGCAGTGAACAGGAGCAGTTGGCTTGAGATGGATGTGGTAGCAAGTTCTTATCCCCTGGGGAGTGAGTGTGCATGTGTTTATCTGGAATTGCATTCTGCACTAATGACCTGGTGACTGTAAAGAACAAAGAAGGTCTAATGTGTACAGAAACCAGAATCTGTCTGAGATGAAATTGCTTTAGGAAAGGATGATATGAGAACCTTTACGGGGGCAGTGCTGGGTGTCTGCTGTAGGCCCTCAGGGTTGGATTTGGAAATGGCGAGAGATCTCTACAATGTTATTAGAGAGATAAGTAGTACCACTAATTGGATCATTACGGGACACTCTAACTTTCCAAATATAGATCAGAGAACAAATGCTACTAACAATAACAAGGTCCAGATACTTCTACCTGTGTTGGTCTCCAGGCTTCTTTGGATGTGGAAGAGCTTTGGAATTTCCTTAAACCAGAGGTGTAAAAACTGTCTGGAATCTGTATGGCAGACATAAATAAATGTTGTTGGGAACAACTCCATACTGAACTGGATAAACGCCTCAAAAGGACACTACGAGCAAGTGAAGAGCTTTTAATGAAAAGGAAAAAAAAAAAAACAATTCAACTAAAAAGTTGTGCTTTAAAGAGTAAAAGTGCAAGATGAAGTGAACATTACCAAAGGCTACGTGAACTATAATTTTCTGAGGGAATTTCAAAGACTCTTCAACAAAGTATGCATGGAGGCTGGAAAAAAAAGTAAAAGGTATTTTAAAATATAACATATCCAAATAATAAGCTAATGCTTTGTCCAAGTTTCCCATAAATATGATTTCAGCATCATGAGCAGGTGCTGGATGGCTAACGAGCTAGAAGAATAGGGAAGAAGACCTGAATTAGAGACTGTATGTGTTGGATTAACTCTAGCCAACAGCTTAGCACCCACCAGCCTCTTGCTTGCTCCTCCCCACCCCCAGTGGAGGAGAGGATCAGAAGGGCAAAAGTGGGAAGAATCAGTTGGTGGAGATAAAGGCAGGTTAATAAGTGACAAGATTTATTATTTTTTTTTTTTTTAAAAATGGTGATGCAAAGGTAGTCACTCACCACCTCCAGCCAGTAGACCTGTGCCTGGCAAGTCTCTGAGCAGTGGCCACCTTGGAAAGACTGTCCCCTGGTTTTATTGCATGATGTCAGGTGGCATGGAGTATTGCTTTTGCCAGTTCAGGTCGGCCGCACTGGCTGTGACCCCTTGCAGCCTACTCCCTGCGGGAAGAGAGTGAGGAGCAGAGAAGGCCTTGGCACTGTGTGAGCACTGTTCAGAAGTAGCTGAAACACTGGTGTGAACAAACCAGTGCTGCTAACACAAGTCTAGAACACATCCCCATATGGGCTGCTGTGAAGAATATTAACGCCGTCCCAGCCAGACCTAGCACACGATCTCAAAGATCTTGGTGGAGCTGAGTAGATCATGTTGTCTCCACCTCTGGAAGAGCTTGTATGTGAAACTGCAGTGAGTTTTAGTGTAACTGTCTGGTTGAGGTGGTACTGTGCAGTTAGAGACTAGCGATAATGTAACCTCTGGGCTGAGAGCTACTGGCTTGTCAACCAGGCCAAGAGAGCAGAAATAGCTTTACTTAGGAAAGGATGATGAAAGGTGTGGAGGTAAATGACAAAAGGGTTAAAATACAACATGAATTTAGCAAAGACAGGTCATCCCAGACTAATATGATATCTTTTGCTTAAAAAAAATCCTATTCCTAGAAAAAGGAAATGCAATGAACCTGTTTGTCACCAGGCGTTTGCTACAGTGCCACATCAAAACTTACTGGTTAAACTAGTATTAGTTTCACTTTAAAGTATGATTTCACTCGATGATGATTCTGCATTCATTATCTCTACTACGTCTAACTTATTGAGTGGGGGATTGGCATAATAGGAGATAACAGGTGGAAGATGAATTATTCAGTTGCAGGGAGGATAAAGATAGATTTCCCAAAACTTCATTTATGGGATCAGTCACATTTAATATTTGTATTACTGGTGCTGGCAAAAAGCAGAAGTGTGCTAGAAAATCTTGAGACAGTACCAGAACAGAGAAGGACAACAACGTCACGCAGGAAAGAAATAGTGATCTTCAGGACTGGAACGATGGGAATTTTTGTAACTTAGTAGCCCAATGCACAGGTTCTTGTATTTCAGGACAAATAACTAGTTGTTCTGCAGTAAGCAGAGAGTTCAGTAACTGGAAGAGTGAAAATGGCGAAAAATTTGGCTGAAGATGAGCCACTTGTGAGGCATAGCGAGAAAGGCAAATGTGCTGGGTGAAGTAATTTCTGGGACAGGAGATGTTGATGTCAATAGTGCTGATCTACTCAAGCAGTAACCAGCTGAGCTTGAACGAAGCTGCCAGCACAAACAGGGTAACAGGGAGGCTAAAACAGACCAATGTGTTCAGCTCAGCAACCAAGAAAGTTTCGTGAGAAATGCAGGCTGACCATCCTCTGTGAATGCCAGTGGAGAGAGAACTGTTCAGGCTGTAGGAAAATATCATCACAAGAACAGACACAGCATGGTGAGAAACAGCAGAACGTCCAAGAAAGAACTCTGTCCTAAGGCAAGGAGAATTTGCAAGTCTCTCCCTGCAAGGAGACTTTGAGAAGAACCATGCCCAGAGTAAGGAAGTGAGATGGTCATTAGGCTGGATGTGCTGTGGCCTCTTCCACAGGCTGTTATCCTCTGGGAGATCTCCCAGAGGAACTGGTTGCCCCAGAAAATGCAGGGCTGTAACCAGAAAGGGGCAGCCAGCCTCCTGCAGACTGTATCTGTGGTTATCAACTACATCAGTGATTTCCCAGAAGGGTGTGAGGGGTAGTGCCGTGGTTCAGAAAAGTGCTTGCTGTCCCAGAGGCATTTGGTGATTCAGCTGATAGCATTGGAGCATCTGGGTGAACTCCAGGCCTGCTGTGTTAGTTCGTCCTGGCCATGCTTGTACTGCATGGCATGCGTGACCCCTTCCAAACCACGTGCTAAGAGGTGCCGGGTAAGGTTGAGTTCATGTCCCAAACGTGTGTCTGAGCACTTTCATAAAAGTGGAGCAAGAAATTAGCTGAAACTCTGTAAAGTGGTTTGTTCAAGGTAGTTCCTTT
>VXAL01013519.1:165083-203554 GCA_013399475.1 Chauna torquata | reverse complement strand
GGGGGGGGGGAATACTCCCCCCCCCGCCCCCCTCCTGAGTAGAAGTTTGCACAGGGAATAATCACTTATGGTTAAGTTCTAGGGGGAATGTTACCACTGAGTGGAAAATGATTTCTAAAATGATTAAAAGATGAAATGTCTTCTCTTTGGGTATTTCAAAGTAATCCCCCAAACGGGAAAATGTTGAAGGCAAATGAAAACTTTGTCAATTGTCTATGCTTTTCCCAGGAGCTGAAAACAATCCTTAGCCAGCCATAGGACTCAGCTGTTGCCTGCTCTGGCACAGCACTGCCATACTCTTCCCAGAAGTACAGCCTTGAGCAGTGATGGTTACAGGAATGTCCAAAACCAGATGGTGGCATCAGAGCCTAAATGACTCACAACTGAAATGCTTTAGTCTTAAATTCCTCCCTGATGTTACTCCATCAAAGCCAATTAATTTGGCCTCCTGAGCCAGCATCCTCCTAAACTTTGCTAAATCTCTTTGGCTTGTTACTGTTACTCACAAATGGTTTTAGAACCAGCCCTCTTCCCATCCCCTCCCAACGTGCATACAGAGCAGCATGGTTAATGGGCAAAGACTTCTTGTTAGGAAGAGAGCTACTCCTGCCTAGAAAGTTGCATGCAGCTTGAAGATGCTTTTTATTATGTTTTAACAGTGGCTCTGACAAAGCTGGGTGGCTTGTAGAGACAAATACCTCATTTTCGCCTGTTTGAATTTGCTACTCTGATTGCATCAGTCTGCCAGCTGTTATGAATGCTCTCTTCTCCAGAGGAGGGAAAGTAATATCGTGAGAAGACTAAACCAGCACACTGAGAAACAGTTTTACATGACTATCTTTTTTTTTTTTAAAGAAAATTTTCTGCTGGAACACTCTTCAGTAATTCCAGTGTTTTTAAAAATTAAGGATCGTACTCACTGGGGTCTATAAGCATTTGGCAGCAAAACTTCTGCTCAGATTCAGAAGCACTGGATGGCTCAGCAAATGACAGCCCGACAAAGTCCATTCTCTCTGGGTCACCAGTTCAGATCCAGACCAGATAAATAATGACCAGCTGCTCTATCTGTGGGAATGTGGTGTAGCTACCTGACTTGGGCCGAGTGCTGTCGGAGAACATGTGGTCCTCCTATCTACAACCTCCCCTGCCGCTAAACTAATCCTCAATCTCAAAGGCAAGGCCACGGGTTGGAAAATGAGTGGGCTGAGAGAATAATAGGAGGATTAGGAAAGTGTCAGGGTAGAGGTGGAAAGCTCTCCTTGCTGGTATCACACTTTAAATTTATTGTTTCTGTTGTAGATGCTTTAGTTAGCATCAACGTCCCACTGAGAGGGTGCTGTACAAATTTCCCTTGCAGGAAGGGAGAGAAACGGAGAAGCTGATTTTCTTCCCCTTTTACACTATAACCCAGAAGTAACTCCAGTGAATTTCCTCGAGTTACTCTGCTCTGGTTTAAAAACTGGAGGATATAGGAGAGTGTCTGTATAATGCAGTTCTTCAAAATACCATTTCTTGGGACTTATGTCACCTTACAGTGCTGCATGAATCATTACATATTGTAGCAATGCTATATTGATTGGAAATGGTTCCAACACTATAATGTTAAAGTGGAAAAGAATACGAATGACTGAGCATTCAGCTGGTTCCAGGAAGGAATATAAAAACATAGCACCAGTGCTGAAACAAACAGCGGCCTGAAATGTGTTGGCAAGGAGTCATCCTTCCATCCAAAGTGCTAGGGCTCGTGGTGGGGGGTCAGGTCTCTGCTGCTCTTGGTGCCCCTCATGCCTTTCTGTAATGCAATGCTGCATTTCCCTTGTGGAGGGGGAGAATGCTGTTACATCTGGTAATGATGTTATTCTTATTGCATTCGTGTGTTGCACTGCTGTACAGACCTTGGAAAACATACATCCAGCCATCTGATACAGCTTTTTTTCACTGTACACATTCACTTACTCTTTGGCTCTGAGGCATATTGACTTAATTCCCTCTTTTCTAATGCTGTGTGTGGTTTAATCACATCCCCAGGAAGAGGTGTAATTATTAAACCACAGGAAAGTTAATGACTGGTATTTGCTCTTCAGCATAACCCATTTTGGTGTCCAGGGTTTGGCATGTCATCCAATGGGAAAACCAGCTTGGAAACATAATCCTCAAACCACATATGACTTTTCCAGTGATTTATACAACTTTTTTTTCCCATACCAGTTAGAACAATAGTTTTGCTGGTTGTTTTAGAAATGTGTGGTGTTTTTTTTTTTTTTTTTTTTTGCTCAAGCTGTATGGCGCTTACTGTGCGGCAGAACATAGAACCTGCTGAAAATTCTTCCCTGGAATTATCATTTCTCTTACATGGGGGATGGGTGTTTCACCATATGCAAACTAGGTTCTACGTAACATTTGCATACTTGTGTAAATGTTGCCTGCAGTACTTGTCATTACACAAATGCATAATTCAGGGTTTTTTGTTAAATCAAGAGCTCCTAATATACTTTGCTTATTATGTATAAAATCTGTAGGAAATTGGCTAACAATGGCTCAACATTTTCTTTACTGAAGGGATTTCCTGGCAGTCTTTCAATAGCAATTGCTCATTAGTGGCTCTCTGTATGTCTTATGAATTCTATTTAACTAAAGATCAACTAAACTATATCAAATTTTATATTGGTTAAAAAGAAAGGAATAGAACCCATTAAAATACAGCATTTCTGCATTTGGTTGGCGCTTTATTTAGCAAATGATGTTCTGGAGTCAGCTCTCTGCTTATGTCTATGAGGTTCTTCGATAGTAATAGAAGCTTAGAAACAGGACCAGTGTCATCATCTATGTTACTCACTACATGAAGTTTGTAAAACCAAACAAGACACATGTGAGACGTAATTACCTGAAGAGCTACTGCATTGATCCCATCACTGCTTGCACATGTCTGAGCCTGTCCCTGTCTTTGCTCTATTACCCATTCAAATCAGTAGATCAGACACTGGAGAGAGACTGTGTATGGAGGATTAGGGAACAGTCAGAGTTTTGCCTTATGGATGAAGGAGATTTGTGCGGGGGTTGTGCTTTGCTTATTATTTATGAAGTCCTAAGGCGAAGAGGGAAGGCATACTTGTAACAGATGGATAGTTTGTTCAGGGAGTAATTGTGTGAAATCAGGGAAAAAACCCATGGAATAAGGTGCTGTTCTGTATGAGTAAAGGTATCAGAACTGCGATGAGTAAACTCAAAACAACACCAGCTCTTTAAACAGACTGGATAATTGTTCTGAAAATGGAGGTTTAACAATATTTTTAGAGTGAAATGGCCATGATTTATTTTGTTTCACTGAACTGAATAAACTAGAATTAAATTGTAAAGTTGCTCAGTTGCATGCTGATAGTTCTGCTTCTTGTTTGTGATGCTGCTACTATTTCAGTGTGTAAAATTCACTTCCCCCTTACTAAAGCATTTAGTCTGAGCTTTATGTGGGATGGGACTGCTATTAGAAATTATAGAGATGCTAAAGGGCTGGTTCTGGGTTCATGCACAAGATTTGTACCAGTGTTCTACTACATTTACTTTCAAGACTGTTTCTGATTTCATATATTTCAGTTCAAGAATGTCAAGATTCCTGATTTAAACTGGCCTTCAGGTCAGAAACAGGCTTTAAACTTTTGCTTAGGAATTTATGATCCTTTGTGCAACAGAGGGGACATAAAGCCCTTCCACAACAGGGTGGCAGACTTGCACAGGTGTGAAGATTGCACCTGATCTGGGCACTGGAGAACAAGGCTTTGGGATAGAAATTCATCCTCCTTCAGCCCGAACACTTCATCCATCTCCTTATCCTGACAGCTCAGTGAGAACAGTCATGGTGTCCTCAACACTAACAAAATTTCCGCACCCTGTATGTGTAGGTGAATTGTATCAGGGAAGGTGTTTCTCAAAAGAAGTATTTCTCTTCCATCCCAGTTGGACATTGATGGGGGCCAAGAGGACCGATGTACTGGGAAACTGGCTGCATGCTGTCAGAGGTACGTGGCTATATCAAAATCTTAGCTCAAGAAAATTGGATGATTTCTCAATGAAAATATGCATGGCACTGGAATTGTTTCCATGTTTTAGGTGAGATGAAATCTAGGAGTGTGCTTTTGTTTTTTATACATTTGGGGCTCAAAATAAAAGAGCGTCACTTAGGGAGTAGGGAATCAGTTGTTCAGTTAGAAAGTTTGAAAGTTGTTTTTGAAGCGAGAGCGTTCTTTTCTTTCCCCCCTTTTTTTTTTCCTCCTCTCCTCCCCACTCTATAAATAACTCTTGGCAGGCAGAAACAACCTTGATTGCATGAGATGAAGTAGAGCAACCAGCAGGCTCTACAGCAGAATAAATGGCACTGTGCCAAGAGCTTCATCAAATGAATAATAGCTTCCACTTGACAATCAGTAAAGTGCCTCTTCTCCTGTGGATTTAGTTTTTAATGATGATTAGAGAGGATGGGCCCCTAAAATTTCTCTGGTAGAAATGACCTCCTATTAATTTCTGTTACTTGAAATGCTGAATTTCAAAGCTATTTTACAGCTGCAAAACCAAAGGCACTGACATAAAGGAACTATTATCTTTGTAATTGTAGCAACAAGTACTAAATTTGTCATTGATTAACAGAGACTTTTTAACTTTATGATCCTTCTGCTGGCTATGTCCCTTATATAATGTTCTGAGCTTTCCAGATTGCTGTACTTCGAAAGTAAAATGTTTGTTAGAGTACAAAAGTATATCTTGTGGACTAGAAGCTCTTTCTGTACTAATGCCTTTTTAAAATTTAATTCTTTCACATATTTTGTTCTAACGTTTGGTATTGATCATTGTGGATAGCAAAGTGTGATTCAATGTGTGTGGTATAGGAGAATTCCTGGGTGCATATATTCAGGGTAGGTAGGTGTGCTTTGTCAGTGGGATGTCTTACAGACAGTGAAAACAAATAACTAAATCCTAGTTGTCGTTTTTCTCATGAACAATGGGATCTTCCCAGGTCAGCTGAGTAAAGAAACATGGGGATTTTAATGCAGAAGGAGTTTAACTGCCTTGAAAACCTGGACCTGCAAACATATTCTGTGCCTCCTTTCTTTAGTGTGATTTTTTTTTCTTTTTTTCTTTTTTTTTTTCCTTTAAGCAAAGTAGTAGAAAGAAACTTTGGAGAATGCTCTTGGAGCCTCCATGATGCTGTTTTAGAGGGTAGTTGTAAGAAGCGCTGATTAGGTCTTACCTCTTGATTAAAATGTAGAAGTAAATTACAGTCTAGTCTAGGCTTCTGTCCTTGGGCTGCTACTGCTGGTGGATTGGGACAACACATGCTGCACAGTGTTTAATAACAGCATAATTTTACAAATCTATAAAACACTTTGTACAATCACCCCAGTGTTTGAAACATCCTGAAGGTGCCCATTTCACTCTTAGCAAGGAGCCAAAAAGTGTTGTGGTACTGTGCAAGTGTCTGCTCTGGCGGTGAGAGCTGCCTTGTGCTGCCACTCCTGGCCCCCGGCAAGCAAACGGAGAGGAGCGGAGCCTCTCCTGCGGCTGATGGGTCTGGGAGCCCCACGGGCCTGGCAGCCTCTGCAGGGCTGGCTGGCCATGCCTCGCCTGCAGGAAGGAAGTGACAGGATTCATTCCCCACCTCAGTCTCAGTTGTGCTAAGAGGAAGTTTTGACAGCTATTAATGGGACTTAGAAGAATGCTGGAGGGAAAAAATGATGAGAAAACATTTAAGACCACTGTCCAGATCTCTGGATGTATTGTTAGGATGTGAGGAACTAACGTCTACAAGTGCTTTATCCCTCATGGCTGGCATTTTGGTGTAGTAGAATCACCCCAATAATTTCCAGTGCAAAATTCCCTCATACTGCTTTCAGCTGTCCAGAAGGCAGCACAAGGTAGAGCTCTGTTGTGTATTTTTGTCCTGAAATGTCATTAGACTTTCCTAGAAGTACCTTCAGTAAATCCATTTCCTACTTCGTGCATTGCAAGGTGGCTCATTCCATTTTTGCTTTCTGTGGTGGACCTGCCTGGCTGATTTTCTTTCCAAGGTACGATGGACTTGGTAGGCAGATGAATAAGCCTATGTGCTTATGCGTGGGCAGTTTCACAGGCTGCCTGCCCTCCTTTCCCAGCTTGAATCCTCTCTGAATGGCTGTACGTGTGGTAAGGCAACATAGCTGGATCCTGCAAGAGCTTTCTGAGCCTTTGGTCTGCTAATGCTTTCTCAAGGTCCTTGGAACCTCCTCCTCGCCTTTGCCTGCAGGTGTTTGGACACACACCTTTCCTCTGTCTCCAAGGAAGACTTTGTCTTGGTTGTCTCCCCATGGATGTGCAACTCAGTGGGGACCGAGGTGAATGCAGATCTACTGTTCTGGTTGGGCATGCCAAGTGTTTCTCCCAGGCTCCTGTCTGGGTTGTGTTTTCTTTCTCTGAGCGCCTCTGTAGTGTGGCTGTTTCCTATCCCAAACAGGATGAAACTCAAAGGTCCCTGAGGCACCATGGCAGAGAGTGGCCCTGGACAGGACCCTGGCACCAGGGATGGGGAAGAGTGTGAAGCATCTTGTGAGGGCCCTGCCCGGCAGCCTTCCCTGTCCCACTAGGGGCCCAGTGGGGTGGTCCGATGCCCATAGACCCTGCTGCCCTGTGGCGTGGCTCCCTGGCAGGCTGCGCTCTCCTGGCTGGGCTGGCAGTTCCTGCTGGCGACGTCCTCTCCCCGAGGTGGCTGTCCTGCAGTAGGGCACTGGAGTTGGGTGGGGTGACTGGGGGGAGCGCAGCTGGGGCTGGACAGTCCCACTGGGGCAGGAGGGAGGCACTTTGGTAGTGCTGATCAGAATACTTTGAAGGAAGTTTGTTGAAAGCAACAGAGGCAGGGAGAGGGAGCGAGAGAGCGAGTATGTATGCATTAGATGTATTGTGTCACATAGTCTTCTCTGAGGTTGCACCGAGAGCTCTCCCACATGTCTGACAAGGCAGGTGTTGGCGGGAGCCAGGCCCCTGCCTGCCATCACTTTGCAGCACCTCCTGCTGGGCTGGGCGCTGGTGCAGGGCGGCGGAACGGGGTGGAACGGGTCTGGAGGCGGAGGGGCAAGGGCTCGGTGCCCTGACGGGGTGAGGAGAGTGCCCAGCTGCCGCCGAGGAGCTTCCACTTTGAGGCACGTATCAGGGAGCAAGACGCTTTCTACCACCCTCGTGTGGGTGGCAGCACCCCTGAGCCACAATCGGTCCCTGCCTGGCTGCAGGAGCTGGCAGAGGGGTGCAGGAAATGTTTTGCCTGGGGAGGCTTTTTAAGATTCTGCAAACTTCACTTTCCCAAATCAGAATGAAAAAATGAAACAGGAAAAAAGAACCACGAAAAGAAACGGATTAGGGTAGTCAGTTGTAACTACTTGCTTAGGATATTTTAAAATATTTTGTTCTGAATTTGACATTTTTTTATTACATTTTTACTATAAGTAATCATATTCTCATAGTTTAAAAAACAAACAAACTTGTTTTGAACCAAAAATTAGAACTTTTCATTTAGAATATTGAAACTGGACGATCTGGCAATTTGTCATAACCGACCTTTTCCCCCACATAAAGGATCAGCGTTGATGAATCAGCATATTTATTAAATAAACATTTCTCTAAAAAGTCTTGGCAAGCGATATAAGTAAACAGAGCAGACAGGCAGAGAGAGTCATTTATTACTGGAACTGTTCATTCTATATGCATATGGTGGGAGTTGGGATTTTCTTCAATTTTGTCATGATTGAAAATTGTTTTGCAAATATCTTCTGCAGATACTTGTTTTAGCTGCCTTTGTGTGTTGCATACTATTGTGTTTTTTGCCAAGTCAACAAAATAACTCAGACTAGCATTTTGGATTAAGAGCTTTGCATTTGCAAGTTCAGGTGTTAGGTGAACCTTGCCTAATGCTTGCATAAAAGCTTCTGTCTGTGATCCCTGCTGTTATGAAATTACACAGCATTTGTGTAGCAAGCATGCTGCAGCAAGGCACAGCATGAGGAAGGGTGAGGTGCTGGTTTCCCCATGAGATGTGAGCAGCTGCAGGGGGTTCTGGTTCTCCCTGGGGGCTGCAGGTTCCCGTGACCCTGGTAGAAAAGGGCCGCGCTCCATCACTGGTGCTGGCATGCAGGGGATGGGGCAGCACGGTCCTTGGCTTGCTGAGTGCAATGCGGGGCTTGTGCAGTGCAGGGGCAAGGGCTCGATGCATGTTTTTGTGAGGATGCTGCAGTCCTTCCAGCTGTTAATAACTGGCCTCAGCTTTTGGACTCCTGTCCCAAGCACTTCTGCATGCCGGTTTCTGGCAGTTGCTGTCTGGAACACCCAGGTGTAACGTGGAGATGCTCAGAGCAGAGTTGGCTGTGATGAGTTTGCAATGATGGGACGTGGTCTCAGGTGCATGATCCTAGCAGCAACTCTGCTCACCAGTCTGTAGAGTGTGCGTCCACCTTGTCTTTGCAATGGGATACAGTCTGTTTGTTTTTTCTTCTTCAGCTACTGGGACCTGTGCTGTACACTTATACAATGATGTTTTTATGATTATTGGCAGAATGATTGCTTTTATTTAGCATGTAGTGCCCTATCACTTAATTTAGAGTTCTCTTGCAGATGATGTTGTCAGCTAACAGCGTATAGATTACATTTCTATCCTTTCAGACGTGTACTCCAGGAAATTTTCACTGAACTTTTATCAAGGTTTGGAGAATACAATGGAATATCCAGTGCTGGCAACACTGAATTGCTTTTGCGAGATACCACAACACTTCAAAAATCACTTCCTGCTTTAAATTCATGGGAGTATGGCACTGCCTTGGACATTGCTGTGAGGTAGCTGCTAGTAAATGCTTCTATTACTGCAGTGATATGTGCGGCTAAGGCAACACTAGGCAGTGCTGAGGTAGTCATGTAACCTCTGTTTGCTGTTGAGGGGCTGTGAAGGAGAGCAGAGGCAAAGAAGTGCTGAGAAAATCGTGTAATACTAGTGGAAAGGACTTGTTTCTTTTCTCAACAGGCAGAGGATCTGTAGCATACATTGTAGATCTGCAAAGTTCATACTTAGATGAAATACTAGCAAGAAGCGTGCTTTTACAAAGTCCCTCCTACTGATGAATGTCCTCTGCATACTCCTGCATCTTCAAGAAAATCCATCATTTTACTTAGAAATTCATGGCCCATTTGTCCTTTCTTTTGTACCTTCCTTCATCACAGAAGGGCTTCCTGTCATTTCAGATGGGGCTTCAGTATAAGTGCTGACACTGTCAGGACATGCTTGGAAAGGTTGTGGCAGCCTAATGTTTGTGCTTTCGTATAAAATTAAATATATCTGGACTATCACAAAGACACTAGCATTGCCCATGGAGCTTCAAATCACTGTACACCTGTGGAAAGCCAAATGAAGCTGTAGATAATACCATACCAGTTATACTGCTAATGCTCTGAGTCAAATTCAACCCAAATCCATTGAAGTTTGAGTTCATTTCAAGTTCATGAGTATGGCTTTAACTCAAGACAAAGATAAGAGTTGAAACTAGACTATGTGGCTTTAAACCACACAAGAGTTTACCTTGTAATCTTTTTTCCTGTTTAAGTTTAGTTCAATAAAGTAATCAAAACACTCTGTAGGAATAAAAAAGTTTTCAAGTGTTTTATCCCAACAGTGTGGTTGGGATAATTCATGGCAACCTGGAACTCAGAAAGTGGTCAAAATAATTTATTGTAAGTATTAGGAATCAAAATTAGCTTTAGAAACCAAACCCTTGAGAAATTCTTGCGATTTCAGCCTACAGAAACCAGTTGGACTTATTTGAAAAGCTTTGTCACAAATGTAGATATATATGTTGTAGTTGCTCAAGTTTTAGAGGTGATTCATAATTTTCTGGAAGAAACCTCTCTCTCGTCTGTCTTCATACTTTTTATAATCATTAAGAACAACTATAATTATATTTCTCAAAGATCCTTCATTCTTTCAATGTCCATTTTCTAGCTACCTTAAAGAAAAAGAAGCAGTATATTATTTCAACAAATTGTAAAGTTATGAAGTCCTTTGAAATCTAAATATTCAAAAGGGATCCAAGAATCTAGCTTTCCACAACAACCCTATAATAGCTTCTTAAAGCTGGAAACAGATAAGCTCAGACGTGTTGTACTGCTGCGAGTTGTGAGCTGCTATGCGTGTAGCAAAATAGAATTTTAGTCTTGAGGTTCATTCTTTTCTGAACTACAGCTAATTTTCATGTTATGGGGCAGATTCTCCTCAAACAGATAGTCATAGTCCTATTTTATCAGCTGGAGATCAGGCCATGGAAATTTCAGAAAATCTGAATGCAACTGGAGTTGAATTATCTACTTTATTATTTTGGTTTTAGCATATTTTCTACAGGCTTTATAGGTCCGATCTACATGTAGGCACCAAAGTGAGAGACTTCCTTCTCAGGGAATGAAATATGTCTTAATATATTAAAATAAATTTGCTCCAGCAGAGCCTCCACAAGATCTTTGAAGTGAATAGAAATTCAACCAAGTAAAACTAAAGACAGAAATGAAGAATGGAGGGCCAGATCTTCAGATGATGTTAATTAGCTTATTTCATTTACTTTGGTGCAGCTTTTGAGCTGAGGGAGGTGGACTCTAGTATATCTGCAGCCCAATTAGCTAGAATCTGTCAGCAAATTAGCTAGAATTCTCTTAAATGAAATGAAAGCCAAATTATTTATGCTTTTGCTTTGCCATAGTATCTCCACATCACTGTTCAGAAGCATTTCAGATGTGAGCTATAACCCTGGAGAACTGTCTTTGCCTTTGAGGTAGATGTGCCCTGAGTTAGCACTGTCTCCTTCCTCTGCATGGCTAAAGGCGAACCCGTCCTGCCTTTGCTGCTGAAGAGGTGGTGAAGCTTTGGCTCTGTTGAATGAACAGCAGCAAAGTTAAAAAGTTAACTTCAGCAGGCTTTTATTGCTGATGCAAAAGCTCTTTTTTTTTTTTTTTAACAAGACTGCCTATGAATCTTGGCTTCTACAGTGTGATGTTTCTGAAAAAGTACGTAAAAAGATGTTCAGACCTCAGTGAGGATGGAACTTTATCCTTGCTGCTCACAAGTGATTACTTCTTGCCGCAAGACAATTGGCTAAAATAACCTAATAGTTTCTTGAAGTCAGTATGAATTTGTCTTGAACTGGTGAACTGCAAAGCTGTAATATCTAGCAAGTGGGATGGAACAATACTTATTCCAATATTCCCAAGGAGCCCTGAGTAACAAATGAACGTGGTCGGGGTTCTGCTTTGTTAATATGGGAGTAATAATAGATGTACACTGCAAAATTTAAGATCAGAACTTGCATCCCTTACTCTTGTTGTGGTAATCAAGATGACTGTATTTCCCTGGTATCATCATACCAATCTTCCAAAATGTGAAAGCCGTGCATGACGCAGCTCAGTGACTCACCCAAAAGAAAACAATGCTTAATTATCTTTAATAAAAGCTGCATTTTTCAGGAAATTTAAGCCCCAGAACAGCCATGTTGAGGCAATCTGGTATTTATCAGTGAACAAGGCCCCTTGTGGGGCACATAAGTGTTCGCCACAAAGTATGGGGAAGCACTGATGGATCCCTCAACATCGGTGGAGGTGGGTGGGTCTCTGGAGGGTGCTCAGCACTGGCCCAACCCTGGTGCTACTAAGTTGCTAAATTATTCCCTGTCTTTGGCTGTGGCTTTACTGTGCGTTTCAGTGAGAGCACGGACAGCACTGAGCTGTTAGAAAACCCTACTCACTGTAGAAAGCTTCCAGCACTTGAAAATCTACCAAAATTTAGGCTAATTATTTGCTAGTTAATTAGATGGCAGAGGTGCATTTGAGGAAAGAATGCATATCCAGGACCCCCACTGATACCGGGGCTGTAATAGGCTAAATTCTGCTTGTTGTGTGATGAGCTAGCACCTCTGTGAAAGGCTAGTGCAAGACTTATGTGTCACTGTAGCCTTATTCTAAGGCTGCCCAGATGTCTGAGGAGTCCTCTGCCCTTTGCTCAGTCACACATACAAGTTGTTTGGCAGCAACAATAGTCTATTTGTTTGCTACAGATGAAGCCGATGCCTCCTGCTCACCAAACAAAGCTGGTTTCCCTTGCTCCTGGTGCTTCCCTTTGCCTCTCCCTGTGTGGTACCATCCCCTCCCCTCACTCAGCAAGTTGCTCACCAAGTGAAAAATATAGAAAAAGCATAGTTTTTCAGATTAACACAGAAGGAGCTCTGATGGTTCTGGCAGGTTAGAATTGCTGGAAATAATGCATCCTCAGTGTTCAACCAGTGTGTAGTCCTTGTCCTGGAGTATTTCTGAATTCTTCTCAAGGCTGCCCGTGCCATTGCAGTCTGTGTTAAAAGCACAACAAAAGTAATGAGGCATTGAAGTTATACCCATGAACCATGCTGGGCTACTCATAAAGGACTGCGGGGTGGGTTTTAGCTCTCTGTCCTGGTGGTGGTGCTTAGCCATACTGGCCCAACAGGGTGGCCAGTTGTTGCTGCTGGAGCTCCTAGGATGACTGAGGAGAGCTTGCAGCATGCATCCTACCCTGCCAGGGAGTCAGCCAGTGCTTATATGTCTGTGCAAGGGAAGAGCAAAAGCACAAAGGTGTTTCCCAGACTACTCAAATCAGTCCCCTTGCTTTGGCAGTGACTCTTAAGCCAGGGCACGTTTCCTTCTTGCTTCAGTGGGACTTAAACATGAGCTTAACGTTAAGCATGTGCCTATGTCCTTTCCTGGATGATGAGCTGTTGAGAACAGATAAAACATCTTGTCTAAGGGTGAGCAAGCCAAAAGGATGGTTGGCATGGCAACAGCTGAAAAATTCTCACAGTGCAAAAAGCTAGAGTGCTAGGAGGAGCAGAATGCTTCTTCCCAGCTTGCTTTTCTAGCTGATAGTTTCAGGCATGTAGATCCTCCAAAACCACTTAAAAGTGGTCAGCTGTCACACCTTGCTCAATGCTGGCTGAGTGGTTAGTTAGTTCCACAAGTAAGTACACCGGACTGTTTCTTTTTTGTCACTTTTGCTCATCGCAATATTATAGTTATGTAATTTCCAAGTGGATGGAGTTTAGCTCTCACTCAGAAATGTTTTGTGGAATTGTTTCTGTGTATGTAGTTAATCCTATGTGTTTGATCATCGCTTTGTCTCTAGGCAGAGAAATATCCCGTGCAGCTCCAACAGGTTCTCAGGAAGATCACTATATGTCCTTCTAAACTGAAAAGTTTGCATTTTTTTTAATAGTTATTGTGGGTGCTTTTAACAAAATTGTGTTACTTAAGGTGTTGGTTTTAATGGAAGATTATAATCTCAAAAAATCACTTCAGGAAGCCATTATCTAAGCACAGTTTTATTTAAGTTTTAGGAACAAGAATTAGATAAAGAAACCTCTTTAATATGTTTTATGTGCACAAAAGGAATCATTTATCAGTTTCACTTACACAGAACTTTTAAAGATAGTGAACAAGGAGCCAAGTTTTCTTTAAATACTGAGCCTCTGAGATAGCATTATTGACCCGGCCGTGTTCCTCTTCTGGCAATTTGATCCAGTCTCCAGATAGTCTTAGAAAAAAATCACCATTCTGTGAGTGAGTCTGAACAGAAAAGGAAAAAATTCCCATGAAGACACTATGTTACTCTTGCTTGAGGGTACCTTGCTTTTTCAAGAGCACAGTCAAAAAACTGTGTGTGCCTGTGTGTAAATTAGTGGAATTCTTCTTGTATAGGCTGAACTGTCATCTTCAAAGTAGCACTTGCCAATTCTCCAGGATCACTCTGCTGTCAAACAGGGAAGGTTGAAGAGATGTGCTGAGTCCTGTAATTTATCTCTGCGGGGCTCAGGTGTGAATAGCAACTTTTTAAGATGGATTTTTGTAATGTTGTGTGTGCATGCTACCATGGGTAACCACACAAAGTTATTTTCTTTCCTACTGTTAATTCCATTGCTCTTTGTATCGTAAGAGCTTAGCTTTGCTATAGGACTTTTGCATTGAAAAACAACCACACAGATACAACCTGTAACAGCCTTAGTAACTAATAAAATTTGTGTATTTTGATGTTGTAAGTAGCAAATATATACGCAACTATTCAATAGATAGGGCTGCAGCACTCAGGAGTATACAGCCAATTCCTGGGTTTTAGAACCGATAGAAATGATTTGTGGTGATTGGGGATGACTTCTTCTTGTGTTCAGCTGTTAACGTTAACTTTTAACACTGAAAGGCAAACAGGGATCTGGCAGCCAAAAATGTTGAATAAATTGAATTTTACAGAGGATGCCATCACTAACACTGCTATCGTGACCTTGCTGTTTATTGGGATGGCTTTGCAATACTACAGTGTTTTGAAAAAATCGTTTCCATATGAGCATTGGTGTGAGATTTTTATTTTCTGAATATATCTTCCTCAGTTTGTCATAGTTTTCACTGCCATGGAGCTATGAGTAGGAACCTATCTGTTTTCAATTGGTTGCCAGAATATTCACATGCTTAGACTATGCAGTTCAGAATTGATTTATTTTGTGGCTATGAAGTTGCAGTTATAACATTTTATTGAACAGTCATCATTGGTGAAGAAAAAGCTCAGGCACACTGCAGAGAGATTAAATACCTCTGAACCCATGGGCTTCAGAATGAGTGATGAAATAGAGAGCTGTCTTCTGTTATCTGATGGAGAAGGGCCTGGGACACTCCATTGTCAGCCTGCTAGGAGATCTCAATTTCATACTGAGTGTTGTGGTGTGGCTGCTAATGGATCTTTGATGGACTATTCTGAATATGGGCAAAATTCCCCGTTGTTTTTCTTACCATAGTCCTTCTTTAGAAGAAGCTCTGTTTTTTTAGCTAGGACACTTCTAGGCTGTGTGTTAGAGTAATCTGAGCTGGATCACTGATGGTTACAGCTAGAGGGTAGCTTTAAACATTTCTGTACCTCTGCTGTTTCTTGCTTCTTCATGCCTTTGAGCACAGATTAGGTGTGGAGAATGGTCTTGTGTTTGGAGAACAAGCCAAAGGCTCTGGACATCAACATTCAATTTCCCCCTGTGGCATGGCTTCCTGTGTGCCCTCAGGTAAATTGTTCAGTCACTCACCATGCCTCCATTCATGTTCTGCAAAGTGGTGCACAACATTACCTCATAGGAGTTTTATAAGGAAAAATATACCAAGTACGGTGAGCTGTACAGCTTCTATGGCGATGCAAAGTGCTACCCAAGTCTTGGGGTCATGACCGGATCTCCACTGGGTCTCCTGGGTGTTTTGCTTTGGCTGATCATAGCAGGAGTTCGCAGTCATGGGGTGCAGAGGAAAGGTTCAGACTAACAGCTGTGTATTTCTTATGCTCACATTCATCTGTCATCTTTGCTCAGTCTCAGAGTCTGATTAAGCCATCCAGGAATGGTTTGAAAGGGCTGGGTTTGTAATTAAAAAGGGAACACGTGGCTGAGTTTCCTTTTACCTGTTGCAGAACATGGAGCGCAGGGCGTGTGAGACATGAATTGGATGTAAACTTCCAAGAGGAACTGAGTAATCATCTCTAGTGATATTGCCTGGAGCTTGCTTGCTTTTGATGCGGCTGTAAGATTACTGGAGGATTGTTCACATTGTGTGACTGCTGGGATTCTGGGATCTTGATGACAGTTCCTTTCATTGTCTGTTTATTTCTCTTCTATTCATTTGCACGAGTGCATATTTTTTAATTTGTTTAAAGGAGTCCTAGTGATGTTTTTCCCTCCGATTATCTTCCAAAGAAGCAAAACTGAAAAGAACAGCCTTGACAGTATTTTGGCTCCAATCTTTGGCAGGTATTGAGTAAAAATATAGTGTGAAAATTGTAAGCTCGCACTATTTACATCTACATTGAATAGCTGGTAATAATGGATTGCACGTTGGTTTTGTTAGCTTTGAGTATCAATCACTGTTTGCAGCTCAAAAATAGCATTTGCAAGTGTCTGACTGCCAGATCTTTCCAGGTTAGGTTTTGTCTGTGAATACACAGATAGCTACCCATTAAGCTTTTCAGAAATGTCTGTAACTCCAGCTGGTATTTTCCTGGACAGGTAGCAGAAACCTCAGGCCATTCCCTATTTCATACCTGTGTCAGCAGGCGCTCAGTGCCTCTGGTACAAAGGCAGTGCCATGTGCTGTACCAGTGCTGAGTGCCTGTAAGAGGACAAAGCCACCCCATGTCCTCCTGGGTGGCTGCGGGCTTTCCCAGCTGGTCCCGCGGTGCCCCACAGCTCAGGCTGACACACAGGTTGTCTCTTCTCCCCTGTGCTCCTTGGGGCTGAGTGAGGGCTACTTTCCTCATCTGTTTCTCTGAGAGACACCCTCTCGCCAGGGCCCCCCCCAGACACCCGGCTCTCTGGGGCAGGACTACAGAATTATCCCCTCTGTCTGGGGGTCTGCTGGCGTCTTCCCTTGAACAAGTTTGTACACCAGGAAAGCTGATGCAGACCTGGCTCTAGTTCCCCTGAAGGGTAACAGGAAGAGGGACCATGCAAACCCTCGGTAGTGCACAGGGATGCAGATATTATTTCATGGCAATGTTTCTTCAGCAATGCTCTCTTGTCCCAGCTACCCTTTCTTTCTTGCATCCTCTCCTTTGAGTTTGCCTTTCCTTCTCTTTTGGGGCAGGCTATCTCCAAGTCTCTGAGCCTGGCAGCCTCACATCTGCCTCCAAAAATGAAACCTTCCAAAAGCCAGAGGTGATCTCATGCAGTTTGCTGCTTTACCATCCCCTGATCCTTCTTTCCCCTTCCCTCTTCAGGAACTCCTCTTTCGTAAGTCTGTTGCAAGAGTCTAAGTTACTTGTTCACTGCCAGCAACCCAGCAAAATGTGCACTCAGCCTCTCAGGGACACCTTTTTGAGACTTTGGTGACCTATACAGTCTGGATGAAGGTTTCACTGCGGGTGGCTATTCTCACAAACATGGGGGACAGAACCAAGCCTCTGTGGCTAATCCTTTATAAGTTGTCCTTTTAGGATATGGCATCTCCCTGAACACATCTTAAATTTCTTCCCAAGATAGCATCATTTTGATTGAGGAAATAAATCTGTTTATGTTCTTTCCTAATCCTGATATCCCTCTTACAGAGGACATCCTCATCTCTGTTGAGAGTTGGAGAGTTTGTTTTTATTCATTGACCTGTCAAAATCCTTCAGACTGATCTTGAATCACAACCTTGAAGCCGGTTCTGTTCATTGTTGAGATACACAAACACCCTTTGCACCAAGACTGGGTGCAAATAAAAACCTACAACAAGTCCTCAGGTAAGACTAATTTGGATATGCTTTGTTAAGGGCTCAGCCTGCCTCAAAGGCCCCACTGAGCAGTTTTTGTTCCTGACATTTGCAAACCAGCTAACCAAACTCTGTTCTGAAACTACCTTCACAGAACACTGTGCTGGTGCAAGAGAACTGGATAAAGTAGGGCATTTGGTAATGCAGTTGTTATTAGCATGTGTTTTGCCTGCTGCTTTGGGTGTATTCCAGTCACCCTTTGAGACTCAAGCTCATTTTACAATGGGCAACTCTGGTTTGTTGTATTGAAAGATGGGAAAAGCACAGCACAAAAAAATGGGTAATATATCTAAGGTCACACAGAATCTACAGGAAAGTGAAAGATAGATGTCAAATCTCCCAAGAACTGGGCCTCAGCTATAATCACAAGTCTGTTTTACTCTCATTTACTTGTATTGTGATCAGGAGCTGATTTATTAAAATCCCAAAAGGTCACAGTGCTCCCTATAGTAAGAATGAGACAATACAACAAACTGTTGTCTGCTCTACTTGCCATAATCTGATATAACTGTTCGTGTTAGCATCTATGTTTATTTATATACCTAGGAAACTCTTTTTACAGTTTACTTTTGTTTGCTCCAGTTGTCCATTCTCAGTCAAATAATTAAACCTTGATATCCCACTGGAAACCACCATCTATCCTCAATTTACTCAAGCAATTACCTAAGCAGGGGGAGTGTTTTGGTACAAACTCCAGGCTTCATCTCTGTGGAAGCATACCTCACTCAGACTCCACTGCGCTGCAGGTTTGATTTCATACTGCATTTTGGTAACTCAGAGAGACGTGCAGTTTTGGGATTGTGTGTTGGTTGATTGTGGCACACAGATCTGAGCTACTAAAGTTCTGGAAGAATTCCAGCCACAACCAAAAGATCAACAAGACTTGCAGAGTAAAAAAAAAAAAAAAAAAAGTTGCTTGTGAAATGTTCCATTCTTCATTTTGCCTTTAATCCTTCTTCTGGTTATGATGGAAATTGTGTTTTTCCCTTCAGAAGGATTCAGGTCATGGAGAATCCTGGACTGAGAGCTTTCTCTCGAGTTTGACAGCCTGTGATGTATTCTTCTTGTATGTAAGCATGTAACTGCTTTTTGAACCTAAGTGAAGGTATTTGTCATCCAGAGCCTCAGTGGCTTTAACTTCCCTGGAAGAAGTGCATGTTGTGAGAAATATCTCCATGTGGTTTTTGGAGACTGCCACCTGAAAACTTCATCTAGCCCTGCCTTCCTGCTGGTTAATGGAGGCAGCAAGGTACTTGTCCTCTTTCTGTGCACTCTGTGTTTCACACTTGCTTGTGTGCTGACCCTTGAGATACGAACCACAGGGCTTTGGACTCTGCTCTACAGCATTTTTCCACCTAATAATTGCTTAGGAGGTCACCTTTTTCCTTTTCAGTACTTTGTGAACTCAGAGAAGAAGAAACCAGAGGAGCTGGCAGGTGCTGCTGCTAAGTCAGACTGCACAAGCGTTTAGTCCAGTCTGAAGCGCTAACGAGTCAGAAAAGATTTTGTTACTTGACATTTTTAATAATTTCAGCCACAGCTTTCATATTCATTGATAGCAGTGGGTGACCTGTATTCAGATGCAGGGGAAAATAAGGCTCTCTAATTTTATGGAAAATACAAGAGCTGTTCTTTCACCTGATCTGGAAGGAAGAGGGAAGGTTGCCAGAAACAGCACAGGAATTAATGACAACATGAGATGCTGAAGATGTGAGGAATTGGTGTCTATGCCTCCTTGGATAGGAAAAGTATCTTTAAAATGTAGTTTGCATAAGCAAAGAACAATCAACTCATTACACAGAAGAGATTTCAGAACTGACCATGAGGAACATTTCTTTTGCACAACTGATGTTCCTGAAGGATGGGAGGACAAGCCACACATCCTCTACACCAGGTTAAAAGTCTGTGTAAGCCAGGACAGATGTAGATCTGGAAGCTTGTCCAGGACGATTCCTTTACGGAGACTTTTCTTCAGCAATTTAAGTTTTACCTGAATCATAGCTAGTGATAGAGGTGTAAGATGTTTTCCAGGAACATAACAGGCCTTTGCTGGAGGCTCATTATTTCATCTCAACCGAGACTGGTGCCTGGAGAGCAAGAAGAGGACAGAAGAGCTCGTGCTATGCAAAATCAGCAAGTGGTACTTAATTTGGCTGAAGTGCAACCTTTGCACTGATGAGTGGGACTGGAAGGAGTCCAGCTTCCACGGGCACGTGCACCCCAGCAGTGCCGCAGTGCTTCTGTAAGCACATGTGGGTGCACGTGTGCTGTAGCACCAGAGGCTTGGACATCGTCTCCATGCAGACCCCATTTATCTTATGTGGACTCTCATTCTGTGAGCAGGAGTGCTAAATGAGAGCTTTTAGCTGTTTTTCTTGCTCTCCTGGGCTGGCTGTTTATGAGGTGCGACATGGGCCATGGAGGAGGGATGAGATGGGAAGGAAGTGAGTGTGGACACTCTCTGGGACGCGCACCCCAGGACAGGGGTCTGTCCCAGGCAAAGAGGCGTTTCTGAGGACGGGGGGGTTCCTGGCTGCTGTGCTGGGGCATGTTCACTGCTGCTTCCAGCCACAGGGCCACAACAAAAGCACAGACCTCTTCTGTTGTGCTGCGGTGGGGTTGCAGCCGCTGACGGCAGCGCGGGAGCGGGGTGCCTGCTGCGACCCTGGCACCAACGAGCGGAGAGCCTGGGCAGGGGGCTTTCCCCTGGGCCCCGCACCTCCTTGTCCTGTGCTGGCTCTGGGAGCCCCACAAGTGCCCTGCAGGGCTTGCTGGCAGCAGCGTGGCTTCAGGGCCCGCCTGCGTCCATGTGTTGGACCCGCTGCAGGGAAGGAGGCTGTGACGTGCAATGTTGGCAAACAAGTTACCTGATACGAAACATTTGTAAGTTCTAGGTAGCACCCCGTTTGCTTCATGCTAAACCAGAAAACAATTGGGTTCAACCTGAGATTTTTTTTTTGCTTATTGAACTCAAAAACTGAAGAAAAAAAGAAAAAAAAGTGTAGTTTGGGATTTTTTTATTTGCTTAACTATAATGGAATTAATGAACATCAACCTGAAATTATTTGGCTGAGCATTTTTCACCCAGCTCTAATTTTAATATTTTAAACTTGCTTTAAAATGGAAACTGCTGAATAAACATTTCTGAAGTGCCACATCCATAGCTGTGAAGATCAGCATCTCTTCCACAGAGAGGTAGTATTGCTTGTGCCTGTCCTCTCAGATTTGACTTTTGATGTTTTCAATGCGGTTTTTCATTTGTGTGCTAATTAAATTATCCTATCATCCACATTCACAATAGTAATAATAATCCCAAGTAATTATTATAATAGTAAGAACCACCAGTGGTTGCTGCCAACTGTAGGAAGAATGAGGCATATCTGATATGAAGCTCCATAGTAATTCACGCTTCAATAAAAATGTCTCTATATAATAACCAAACAAAAAGAAGTTGGCTTTGGGTTCAACTATTTGAGTAAGAATCTTTTTCAATTTCTTGTAATTCTTGATTTTCATACACTTTTTTTTACTGAATTTTGATTTTTTTTTTTCATTGTTACTACTTCATTCTTACTCTTTAATTCTGTGAGAGACCGGCTTTTCACTTCTGTATTCTTCTAGACCCTGGCAGTGCTGCCAGTGAAGGGGAGAATCCGAGGAGGAGTCTTGAGTCTGCTTGGGGACTGGTAATTTGCTATTCGTAATTCAGTCCAAGCTCCAGGAACTGTGCTTTTCTTGTCGTTGTTCTTGTTTTCTCCCCCACGGGGCAGAGTAACAGCTCACTTTGGAAGTTTTCTGTCTGCTCCCTGTGTCTCATGACGCTCTTTCAAGCACAGCAGGAGCTGCACGGGTTTGGGATTGGTGCTGCCAGCTGCGAGCATTTCGGCTTGGTCGGGGCGCTTGGCGCGGTGTTTATCCGAGAGGGAGCACTGCTCTGCCGGTGCCCACCGCCCCTCCACAGCGACCGGCTGGAGGCCGCCTGCGCTGCCGGCCGTGGTGGCCGGACTCACCCTGGCTTTTCATTGTGTGCTGAAGAGTCGGCCGCAGCCGCCGGCGGTCTGCCCCCGTGCACCGGCAGTGCGCTTATTTCTCAGGTGCTCTTCTCCTGGCAGCCTCGATGAGATCTTCAGGGAGAATGTAATGAGGATGTCATTGTAAGCTAGCTCTAGATGCATCTGGATCCTGGAGCTATTTTTGGGTTCAGGCTTGGTGGAGCCTGAGTGGGCGCTGCTGTGTGAGCATGCAGGAGTCACTGCCTGGGAACTGAACCGACAGCCAGGCTACAGCCACACCAGCCCTGCGGGTCCCGCACAGCAACCTGAAGTGTTACTGCCCCTGGCTTTGCTTCTGCTCCCACTACCAGACCTCAAAGATTGCTAAACAGTTTACTTTCTCTAGTGGTGCTTTTTTTCTGTCCTGGACTGATTTTGCTGTCCTTCCTGTTCAGTGCTCACCTGCAGATGCTGAGCCATTCATGGCACTGCTGCATCACCAGGAGCTCCTGGTCTTGTGGGATCTTAATGCTAATGAGCACTACTGGCCAGGACCCCCGTTCAAAGGGGAAAATGTGCTCTTTTGTCTTTGAACTTGTTAAAAAGCCGCACGGCTGAGTATGGTCACAGAGCGGGGATGTGACAGCATCTAACTATCCTGGATTCAGTCCTGTGTTGTGACTGTGTTGTCAGAGATCAGGGTGCATCCCTTACTTCTCCGTGGTTGCTGCCTAAAAGGCTCTTGCACAGACATTGTCAGCATGTGATTTGACTGCTTCTCTTTCTCTCTTTTCAGACTGAGTGCCTAAAAGCCTATGTGCTGCCTTTTGGCATGGCAGTCTAGTAGCAGGGGTCAGACAGTCCCAAGTCACAGAGAAATCTGTTAGGATCTTGTGAGCCCACCAACAATTCACATGCCCTTAAATCCCCAGGTGCAGAGATGATGCTGGTGACACCTCTCAAAAGCTGGGGGTAACCTGAAAGGCCAAGGGGCTCTGGGTAGAGAAACAAAAACTATCTGGGGTGAAACAGGCTCCTGCCCTACACCTGGGCAGCGAGGAGTCCTGGTGAAGGACTCCCAGGTGAGCTAGGGATTGGCAAGGTGCTTGTTTGCTGCTCTGTGCCTTTCTTTCATGTTTTTGAGATTGTTCACCAGCAAGTGCAAACAAATACACCAAGCTGGGAGATCTGACTCTCTTTTCTGCCTTTCCAGGAAAATAATGTTTACAGTGCTGGCAACTGTGCATAGGTAAGTCGTCCTCTGAAACAAGCTGCGCGGTCCTGGGACTTGGCACTCACCCCCTGCTGCGAGCGGTTCATGCAGGGAGGTTGCACAGAGCGATCTCTGGCAGCTCTCGTCTTCTCAGGGGACACTCGCTCCCTTTGCTATGATGCTGTTTTTCAGCAAGGGGAATTTTCACTGTCTTAGATCTTATTTTTTGTGATGTTTCCAGCCATGAGCCTTGGGTAACCTGCCTCTTCCAAGAAGTTACAAGTGCCCAGTATCTGTGACTTGATTATACCCTTCCTGTGTGACCTCTGCCTCACTGACATGTTAATGACATTGTTGTAACTTATTGTGGGCAAACCTACTTAAATGTAGGAAGGTTATTATTTTATTTACCAACAAAACTCTGCGTCATACCAGCCAGAGAAGTCCTGCTGGAAGCTATAGTGGTTGAGGGCAATAAATTGGCCAATGACACAACAAATACATGAGGGCTAATGGGGGAAAACATGAGTTCAGTGCACGTTCTTTTTGAGCATAGCTGACCTCGGGGATTGCCGGGATTTTATGACACAGTTTGGGTTGCTGCTTGAAGTCTTGTAGTCCTGAAGGAGAAAGGTGGAACCCCAGAAACACAGGCTTGTTTTGGACCAACTGACAGCACTGACCATCCCAATGTGCAGCAGGACTTACAACCTAATCCCCATTGTGCTCCTCTGTGTGCACTCGCATAGACCTGGGATGTCTGCTTCCCTGAGAAGCAGGATCAAGGTCTGTGCTCATCCTTCTGGCCTGACATCACAGCACTGAATGAGAGGAGCTGTTTGGAAACCAGATTTTCATTCTAAGGGGGACCGAAAACTTTTTACTTAACAATTTTTTGTGTGTTGCTTCTCCTGTCTTTGAACTTTGAATGCTTGTACACTAGCACAAGCGAGGTTTATTGTTACGACAAAAATGGATTGTGTGATAGAAAGTTGCCTAAAAATGCCTGGATTGGGATTCCTGAATATGTAGAATACTGTCAATGGTGAAAAAAGTGGAGGAGGATAATTGATTTGGAGGCGGAGTGACCTGATCCTCTGAAGGAACGTCTTTAGAAAGCACAGCTCCAGATCTCTAAGTGGAACACAGAAAAGCGTTGTCTTAAAATAGAATTAAGAAACTGGTTGAAAACAAAGGCAACCCAGCAAGGGACTGCTGTTCTGACTGTCTGGTAGGCTTGCAGTGATGGTCTGCTCCTTGTTGTGGGCAGCTCTTTAAATCCCATAATTTCGCTTAACTTGCTTAAACTGTGGTAAACTATGATAAAATTGAGGTTAGATGTTTATAATGGCTTTAATGCAGTGATTCCTCTGCTGGGCAGCTGCCAAACCCTGGAGGCTCCAGCCTTGCTGGGTATCACCTTTGGGTGCGTGATGCTCTCCAGGAGCCGCAGAGCCTGCGCTCTGTATATAGCATTACGTCCCTGCAGGACTGTCTAGCACTCTGCCCCTGCTGCGTGCATAATACAGAGCACCTGCTCTGCTCAGTTGGCATGGTGCTCCCGTGGCCAGCTCGGATCTGGGGCAGGCCAGGCAGATGTGCTGTTAGGGTGTCACCTGACTGGCATTTTATGAGCATACTTCCCAAAATCAAGTCACAGCTGGCCTGCATGGCAGTGCTTCACTGCTATAACAGAGCCGGCAGCCAGCGTGCTTGTGCTGAGGAGCAGGAGGTGAGTCCTGAGCTCGCCTGCCTGCGTCCCCCAGGTTAGCACTTCACCATCAGCAAGCAGGCATCGCTGGGGCAGTCACCATCTGTCCCTGGCTTTAATGCTGTGTAGAGGCACCAGAGTTACTACAACTGAGAGAGGACATGAGGCGGCATGGGCATTGGCTCTTTGGCCGTTGAAAAGGGCGTCAGGCAGTGCATGGGGCAGCCCTGGCATCTGTCCCCTGTGCCCCCTGCTACTCCCGTAAGCTTCCTAGCGCAGCACATAGAAGCTGTCTTGCAGCTAGACCCATCATGCAAAGATGTGATTTTTATTTTTTATTTTTTCCCTGGGCAAATGCCCAGAAGTGAGTTTGCAGTGCCTGGCTTGTAGTTACCTCCGGCTAGGTCCAGTAAAGCCTATTAGCAATATGTTGTTTGTTAAAGGAAGGTTTACACTCTGTTCCAGACTGCAAAAGTATCTGCATGATATGAGTCATTCCGCCAGAAATACACCCCGAACTACCAAAAGCTCATTGCACCATGTTAGGAATAAAGTTTGGAAAGGAAACAGAGGTTTTTTGGCTTCAGGCAGACAAAGTGAGCCCCTTGTGAAAAAAATTTGCAATTTCAAGTGGAAAATGTGGAATGAGGGAAGAATGTACAAATAATGCCAAGAAACAGACTCACTTCTCTGGCATAAAATATAAAGATGTCTTTCCAGTCGATGGTGGAGAACCCAGAAGCAACGGGGTGGTCAAAAGTTAGCAAACTGAGTTGTCTTTTCATTCTGTTTAGTAGTTTTCAAGTAGATTTTGAAGAGCTTGCAGTATGTTGTAAAAACCCTTCTGGATGACAAGAGAAGAACAAAAAGCAGATTCTAAGTTTGTCAGTCACATATTCATGTTTTGCTGGTGAAAACAAACAGAACAGCCAGTTCTTTTGAACTTGGGTGTAGGTGTATACAGTGAGCTCATATAGATCCAGGTGCAGCCATTAAGGAAACATTTGATATTGCTAAGTTCCTTGAACTTCAAATGGTGGTATTTCTAGAAAGTGTGTTATTTAATGTGAGTATAAATACCAGGCAAGAAAGGGAGCTGCTCTTTATAGCTTTGGAAGTCATGTGCTTTTGAAATACAATTAACCATTTCATACACTTAGCACACAAGAAGAGAATTTTAATGAATTTGATGTAGAACCCGTGACATTATTCCTCTATACACTGCTGAAACTCTGACAATGTTGCCCACCTATAGTTTTACCAAAACCACACTTGAACTGTCTTCCTCCTACAAAACACAAACCACCCGCTTCTGAGGCTGTTCCCAGGTGTCTCTTGGCAGAATTTATGTTGCTGATCTTTCTGCCTTCATATCTGTGAACTGTATCAGAACCAACTTAGGAAGGTGTTAGATTCATTTAATGCACGTTCCCAGGCTGCCAGGTGAGCTCACTGGGCTCCAGGTGACCATGGCTGGAGGTGAAAGCCACATTTGGCACTGGGAAGTGGAAATGAGAAGCAGCCTGGGATGTTGAGGCAAGTTCTTCCTGCCACCTCTGGGAGCCATCTCAAGCCCAGTGCCCATGGGTTTTGTTGCCTGTGCTTCTGAAGGCGTGCGTGGGCAGAGAGGTGGTTTCTGAGCAGGATAGTGGGGCCTGCAGGATAGGCGCTGTGGATTGCCGGCCCGGGGTGGAGGTGACGCTGGCAGGGACACCGGCAGCTGTGCCCGGGGAACTGCTGTGAGGTTGGTTTCCCACCTTCAGCAGGGACTTGTCTTCTTCTGCGAGCTGTTAGGTGTCAGCGTGGTATGCCCGGCCTGCTGCATGTAACAAAAAGATGGTGGTTTGTGTTAGAGAATGTGCTGAGAACCAGCATTAGATAAGGAAATGACTTTGGTTTGGGCTAAGCAAAATAGCAGCACAGTATTAATAATGAAGACAGGTTTCCTCCCGCATTCCAGGTTCATTGATTTCAACACTGTAAAGCAGGAATTCATATTTTTCTGTATCTTTTTTTTAAAAATGATTTCCAACGTTTAATAGTCTTTAAAAGTTGGTAAAGAATTAAGGCAGTAAATAGCTAACCTTTGTCACGGTGTTTAGTGTTGGGGACATCAGAATAGTTTAATGTATTTGCAGGGGGACTTAAATGACAGATACATTGATCAGCAAAATTTTAGGCTGAACTCTGCTATCCATAGACATTTATCCTGTGAAATGTGGACACAATCTTTTCAGATTTTGAAGACTGTTTTAGAGTTCTCTTCAGTTTCTCAGCTTCTAAAATTGAAGACAACCTCTCACAAATATTGTCTAAAATTCTTACATTCCCGTTTTTATTGACGTATTTAGATTCTAAAATGTATGGATCATCTCTCTTAAGTTCCCTTGTGAAGGACTAGAAATAAATTACCTTAGGTCAAGTTCTGTTTATACAGTGGACTGTTCTTGCAGAATTACCTTTTTGACTTAATAGCTTCCTTTTGGATGACATTTCTCCCAGAAAGAAGACAAATTGTCTAAGGTCAGCTTGCAGATCAGCTCAGAGTGTAGGAGGAAATTGTAGCAGATCAGCTAAATTGCAGCGGGTCTGCCAGGCAGTGTTAGGCAGCACGCGGCCGCTCAGAGGCACACACCGTGGGAGCACCACCTCCCTGCATGGCCAAGCACAGCTTTTTGCTGTCTTTTCTCCCTTTTCTTTTTCTCTCTCTCTTTTTTTTTTTTAATCCTTTTTCTATAGTTTGTCCAATTCAGGCTGTTCCCAAGTCTGACGAATTTAATTGGCATGGTGACAATGAATTAAATCAGCATAACTATCCTTTCAGCATAATGTTGAAATGTTCAGTGGTCCCCCAAACTCCTTGTATTAAACCCAGCAGTTACCTGGCCATATCCAAGACGGTCATATTTCTCTGCAGGTGTTACACAATCCAATTTTCCCTTCACCTTCCCTCCCTATCATTCCTGCCGCCTTCTTTGAAATCATTGTCTTACAAAGAGTTGGGCACTGAAACCCTGCAGATGAGTCTGTTCTCGCAACTGCATAGTGGCTGTGATGTTGGATTTGTTTCCTGATGTATAGCACTGGGGAGTAGGGTTAAAGGACCTGATGCAGGTCCCCAAATCCTACTTTTGGTGAACTTGATACTGCTCCACAAATACATGCGTAAAAAATAAATATGAGTTGATTGAGAATAGTTCTGCTGAAGCTAGTGGCTTTATATTAGTACGAAATTTATGGTAAGAGAACAGTCAAGTCTGCAGGCAGTGATCAGAATGGTATCAAAACCTGTGCATTTTGATGATGCGCTTAAAAAAAATAAGCTAAAGCTTGACTCCATGCCTGTTTGGTCATATACTCTGCCCACTGAGGCAGTGGTTTAGCCTGTTTTCTGTTGCATTGCTTGTTACTGCACCACAGCTGTATTTTAAAGTGCACCTCCAAAGCCCTGCATGTGGGGGAAAAACCTAAAGCGTAACTGCATCATGTTTAAAATGTTGGAGTTACCTTTTCACTTTGCAAATTCTGCTGTTTATTCTATGCTGTATGAGAAGAAAAATAAGTCTCCTTTTAATTAAGCTCTTCATCCTTTGAAGTTATTTTGGATTTTTTTTTTTCCCGTTGGTGATGTAATTTATGTAAATAATCATCTATCTATGAAAGGAGTGTGTCTGTCAAAAGCTAAAATAAAAAACATCCGTCATTTTGAAGTGATTAACATTCTCCAGATGTTTAAATCATCAGATTTCAGGAGTTTCCCTTTGTTGTGATAATGATATAGTATCCAGAACAAGAATGTTTACTTTTTTGTATGGGTCAAACACAGATTTTTCACAATCCTATTAAAGCATGCAGTTTATTGTAATTGTATGTGCAGATGAAAGCATATGCAGTTATTATTATTTCCTTTAATTGTAAACTGCTGCTGGTAATTTTACTGTAAAACTGAAACAAAAGGAGCATACTTGAAAGGACCACCACTGCCCACTTATGTAATCAATTTATAGATGTCAAGTTAGTACAAAGATGGTTATCCCTTTCTGTTACGGGACATATGACATGCTACCACCCTGCAGTGCGCGCGTGCCCGTGCGCGCTCTCCCCCTCTTATTTTTTGGGAGGGGGCTTGGGGGGTTGCTTGGACATACCATAGATGTAGCTGATAATATTAAGTGACAGTTCTGAACCCTTGCAGTCAAATGCGTTCAACTTTAGACTTCAGGGAGGAAATAAAATGTGCATTCCTCCCTAATGCAACGGACCTCATGGCTGATCAAGAGAGCTTTACCCGGCCTCTGCCTGCCAGCTCACTATGGTAACTAGAGCCACAAAGCCTTGCTGGAAGTTAAGGGTTTTTTCTATTCAAGGAAAACGGCTACACATGTATAAAATGGATCATTTCCTTTCCCTTCAATAATCCTTGCATAGCAACTCCCTGCAATAGGTAAAACTAGCTAACATACTAGAGGAATGTATGGATGTTGTATGTCACCAGGCTGGTAAACTTCTCAGAGCTGACAAAATACACCTGGACAAAACTTTGAGTGTGCTGCTGGATGATGGTAACTAGCTGGCATTTTTCAGTGCCTGTTCTTTAGAAAATCTCTCCTGAAATATGCATTTTGAAAAAAATCCCTAGAAAAATAAGATAATTGCACCAGATAAATAACTGCTTCTTTTTTCCAAGATTTCATCTGAGCTGAAAGGTTAACCAAACGATTGTTCAAAGTTTGACATTTTTTCACTTTTTAATTTTTCAATGTAACATCATGTCACGTTGTGGGAGTGTGAGAGTATGTGACCAATGCAGGAATGGTCTGTAAATACGACACTCGCCACTCTCTTCCCTCTGACACCTTTCCCACATGGCTTGTTTTAGCACCCCTGTCCACTCAGCAGCTTCAAGCAGACTTTTCTTAAAAACTGCAACAAACCTGTCAGAATGATTTCTTCCTTGTCCTACCCAGCCTTCACATTTCTCTAAAACTGCACTTACATGAGGTCCACGAGGGGGAAGTTCAGCCTTGTGCCAATCTCTACAAAATACATGCCTTTTCCCAGCCATTATCTCATCCCCCTCACTGGCCTTTGCACCACTGCAAAAAGGAAGATGAGTGAAAGCTACATTTTGTGGAACATGAGAAAATGGAATTTCTCTCTGTTTCTATCTAGGGGGCCCCTAAGATACTATACATGATTAAGTCTCTAAATTTTTTTTTTTCTTTTTAATCTGGCTTTTCAGATCTGATCTTGCCTCTGGCAACATGAAAGAGAAACCTCATTTCAGTACAGCTTTTTAAAGGTCTAAGTCATCCTGAAGTAAGTTTTCTGTGGCATGTAACCTTTGCATGGCAGTTATTCGTCAATGTACTTGCTTAGCAAGGCCAAAATAATTTACAAATGACTTTAAGATTTACTTGCAAATAAAACAGACTTTCTCCTCAGCCAAAGGGCTGAGATGGTGAGCCAGATCAGCTGAGAGGGGCAGGGAGGAAAACGCGTGGTCACGCACCTGGAGCAACGCGGGGCAGCCGCCCTGCAGCGGAGGGATGGGCAGCCACCAGCACTGGGGTGCCAGGCGGAGCTGGGTGCTCGGTCTGGGGCTTCTTCCCAACCAGGCTTCCACTTCTGGATTGCACTTGCTTTGCTTTCGTTATGGCAAACTTGCTTGCAATTTTAGTTAGCTTAGGTGGGAGAGATGGACCAAGGGCAATTTTTCTGGGTTGTGTTCTGCATCATTTTTTCCTTTCTATTTCTATGGGCCTGAATGTAATGGATGAATTAGCACAACTCATAAGGCTGCTACTAATGGACAGAGCTCATTGTCAATTTCCCAAGCCCTTATCCATAGTGAAGAACAGGCTACGGCCACCGCTGGAAGTCTGGCAGCAGCTCGCTACCCTGCTCTGCTCTGCTGCATGGGGTCTGGCGCTCTGTTCCCAGAGCTGTCGTGGAGCTCGGCTGCTCTGCTGCCTCAGCAGGCACAAAAATCCTGCCTGCAAACGTGGGCATGAGGATCGGGTCAAGCTCCTCGAAGTGCACTCGCTTTCTCCCTAGAAGTCATGAATGGTGCAAATGAGGCGAGCAGCTCAGCTGGGCAAGTGCAGCTAGGCACGTTTAACTCAGTACAAAGAAGGTGGGTGGATGGGCTTGGTTCATAGTGCTGAGATTGATCGGGAATAAAACAGTTGTCACCTGGAGAGTTATGTTAGTGACATCTAGCATAAATGATGGATGAATTAAAGCCAAAGGCTCTTCTGACTTTGTCCTGCCTTGATATTTTCACGTTGTAGTCCTGTGTAGTTCACTCTGGACTCTTTGTGGTAATTAAAGGCAAGTACAATACAGCACAGTGTTTCTGAGCCTGTATTTTGGTTCTAAGTGTGGTTTGTTAATTGTGTGTAATGCAGTTGGTCAGAACAAGTGCTTTTTTTTTTTTTTCCCATCACTAGTAAATGGCGCATTCAGTTGACTTTTTCTGAACCGGTTCTTCCATTTATTCCCAAGGCTTTGCAGCACCACTTTGCCTTCTGGCAGTCTTTGGGGCTCCTCGCCCACACCTTGTAACTGAGAATGGCACGTTGCTTTTGTGATCGCCCACGGTGAGAGACCGGCGCACCGGCCCCTGCGTGAACGAGCTTGGCAAGTGGGGATGTGCCAGAGAGGGGCCGGCCCGGTCGTGCTGCGAGGCCTCAGAAGGAAATGTGGGAGCCCGAGCAGCGCTTGCAGGGCCCCGCTCTTCCCAGCTGGGAGGGAGCTGCAAAGCACAGCACTGGTCGCTTTGCGCTGTGGTCCCATCCTGCCTGCCTGCACGTCTGGGCCGCATTCGTGTGAGCAAGGCCAGCAGAAATGCACTGCTTCTTTAGATGGATATTTCATACAGATTACATCGACTCTCTCCCTAGCACTGCCCTATACCACTTCCAGGGGAAGGTGTATGCTGGTGCTCTACAACGACACACAGTGAATGTGGGTTTAAGAGAGCAAATAATTTCTATAATAGCATTTCAGCTTCACTGTGCATTCCCTGTTAGTCTGACTATTGACTTTTGTTCCTGAGTGATGCTGAAACAGATTCTTCTCTTTTCTGAAGTAATTTCTTTTAGTGAATCTTCTATTACCTCGTTCGCATAAACTTGCTAATTGGGCTGAAATATGACCTGAGTGTGTAGCTAATTTTCTCCTTGATATACTGGACCCTCCAAAATGACAGCTTTGGAAAACAAATGACTACTAAATGGAAAACATGTTACAAATGTGTATTAAAATATCCTTTCTGCATTTGCGGTCTCTTGCACCCGGAAATACTAGTTTTGGTATTTCTACTCTTCCTGTTTTTACATGCAGTAGCAAGTACGACCTTTCTCATGCAGCATTACATTACATAGCACCGTTTGGCTTCTGCGTTCCCAGGGCCCATCGTGCTGTTACAGTCGTGGGTTTGGAAGCATTTCAATGCTAAACGGCTAGTTTTAGGGGTATGCCAGCTGACCATGGAGCTCTGTTTTATATGTCTGGTTGACATAGAGTTTCTGCTGGCAGATGGACTCTGAAGCAAAATTCAGCTATATCAGAGCAACAGTAATTGAAGAAATGAAGTAGGCATTTGTGGCTTCCTACAGATGTGTTTTTGTGTTTCCAAACCCCTAAATGCCTGTGGGTTCTGCAGTTCTGCAAGCTGTCATTGGAGCTTGGTGGGCCTGGCAGTGGGCTGGGCTGCCCTCTCGATGCCAGCTTTGCCTCCCTGCTGCGTGTGCAGGGCAGTGGCGGAGGAGCCTGGAAGCGATGGGGCCAACCCCAGTGCTCTGCTGGGCATTTGCCCCCTCACCAGCACCCATGACAGCTGTACATCTCTAGATCAAAGTTGGGAGCAGTCATAAAATACAGTGAGCCAGCAAAATGGATGCTTTCTGGAAAGAAATGGTATAAATACAAGTTCTTGGCCAGACTCTGGTTTTCAAGTGCACAAAACTCTAAAAGCAGCATCTGGACAGCTGGTCCGTCCATGCATTTGGTTGACTTCAGTCATATGAATGTGTCTCTTCATTCTTATTTCTCATGTAACTGCAGATTTGTTATGTGCCGTGGAATCTAGACAATACCCCAGCCAGCTTCAGCGGACTTCTTTCAACTTCATACTTGGAATTAAAATTCACACAATATTTTCATTGAAAAAAAAAAGATGGGAAAAAAAAGTAAAAGGGTGGGGAAGGAAAGGAGTGGAGGGAGAAAAGACAAACAAAATGCTGTTCACTTAAAAATATCTCTGCTTGATGGAGGCTAAAAGGTGGCAGCTGTGCCAAAGTAGTGGACCCTAAATCGCTGAGCAAAAAAGAGCAGGGAAAGCTCTGATTGCTGCTAGTACAGTAGTGAATGTGCTCTCTCAGCCTCAAATCAAGCAAGCTTAAAAAAAAAAAAAAAGACCCAATCAAGGCAATAATGGCCTCCACTTCACAATCAGAGAAGTGCTTCTACTTCAGAAATCCTACCATTTATGGCTGATTGCTAACCCTGGCCTCATTTCTAATCTAAAGGGCGAGCAATAATTTGGAAAAGGAATTATAACAACTTCCCAACCATTTGGTAAATCGTTATTCTTTTAAAGGGGTGTTGGGAGGCTGTTGCTGTTCGTCAGATATTTTTTCCTGCTGCTGCTCTACCACTTCTACCACACTGATTCTCACTGATGCCACACCAGAAGGAAAGTAATGTACAGTGAAAATATATAAAAAAGAAAAGCCGAGAGTGATACTCTGATCACAGGGCTTCAGTGTGTGAGAAGCATGTACGGAGGCACACAAAGAGGAGCGAAAAGGCTCTCCTGTAGTTCCTGCAGCGCTGCCCAGAGCCTCGCGCGGGGCCCCGGGCTCCCGCCCCAGCAGGCCTGCTGGGGTTCACGGCCGGTGGGAAGCCTCGCGTGTTAGAAACTTTCTAAATGCCGAGGTGAGGGGCAGCGCTGCCAAGCACAGGGGCAACCGCGCACGTCAACAGGGTGTTCTCTCGTGTGTGTCGGGCGGCGGGGCACGGGGCGGCCGCCTGCTGGGGTTGGGGTCTGCCCAGCCTGACCAAGCCAGTGCCTCGCAGTCCCTATCCCTCGTGTACGGCCTCGATACAGGCAGCATAACGAGAGAGGAGACTGATTGTTTAACCGATAGGCTATCTTGGTGGGAAACACAAAACGTATTAGTCTAGAGCCCTGATATCTTAATTACATTTATTGCACTTGTTTTCCTGTTTCAAGCATTGAGAACTGCCTATGTAAGTATATAAATGTTTCAATATTTATGTAAATATTTATTCAAACATCCTCTGCAAGTCTGCTGTCATTTTCACATATGCATTTTGTAGGAAAAAACCACTGAATCAGAGGGTTGAGATAATGTGTCTTGTAGCCATGAATCCGGGAAGCGCCCCAATTGCCCAGGATCAGAACACAGGATCTCATCAGATGCCTCTATTCTAAATGACAAAGCATTTAAAAACAGATGCAATGTGTCACAGAACAAAAAAGCCGCGGGGACCCGTGTGCAGCTTCACCTGTGTTAGTTTGTCCTGTGGAAATCATGATAGTGTTTTGATAATAGCAGGCATTTGTGATCAAAATACCTCTTATTTTAGTGAATTGAGGACAAAATGGGATGTCATCATCTCCCGGGATGAATGAGCTCTGTGAACTGATGTGATAAGCTTTATGAAAAGGACGATCGGTATATTTTGGAGGATGGCAAAATTTCATTCACTGACTCAGGAGATAAACACAGCGACAGTTTTACTGCAGCTTTATAGCTGATCTCTGGTTTGTGTAGTAAAGATATCTGATGCTGTTTTTATTTAAGCCTGTATTTTAAATATGATTTAAAGAGAGACTGATTCAAAAAATTTCAATGACCCAGTGAAATCTGAACTACTTATTGCAAGACAAAAAGTATAATGCTCCAATCAAAATAACAACTTGGAATGTGTTTTATTAAATGGAGTTCATTTAATATTACCCTAGAGTGCTGTGGATTTGAAAGCACATTCTTGAATTTGAACATTCATATCTAGGTAATAAGAATGAGGGGAAATGGCCATTTGTAATATTGAACAGTTTGGGCCAAATTCTGATGCCATGTAGAACTAGCCACGGCATTCCCACGTTTTCCCAAACGTGGCATGTCTTTGGGTTCTGTCTGTCATTTTGAGGTGAAGGTGGGGCAGGGACAACACATAGATCCTGTACAGAAACCTGCTAAGAATTCTGCTGCCTTTTACTTCTCATCGCTGCTATACATCTGCAATATGTTGAGGTGAGCGTACTTACAGTGAGAAAACAAAACCTGATTCAGTCTCTGTGGAACTGAAGTCTAAAATATGCCACCGAGGGATGAAAAATAATGGAAAAAAGATTATATGCATAAACTCTGAGAGCATTTCACTTGTAAATATTCCTTGATTTTTGTCAGCAGTGTTATGCAAAAATATTTAAATTAGCTGATTATAAAAGAGCATTGCTGTCAATGTAACACTGATACATAATTGATCACGGACAGAAAACCTTAGAAAGCAATGGGATACATTTACATCTCTGTTAGTGGAAAATTGGTGGTCACTCCAAGGAAAACAGGTTTTTCCAGTGCAGCTGTTTAGTGTTTCAGGAGTATGGGTTTAAATGACTCCTAGTGTCAGAACACGCATGTGTGAGAGAAATCACAAGAAATGATTCTTCTCTTTAAAGGTAATTCTGCGAGTAAAAGACTCCGAAATACATTGTCAGGCAAAAGAGCAGCCTAGCGACTGACTTTCTATGAAATTGAAGTACTGTATCCCTTGTTTTTTACAGGAAGCCCAAAGTAAAGCTGTAACAATCTATTTGCTTTGAGACTTTACAGCTTCTGTGATTCGAAAGGTATCTTTTTCGTTTGTCGTAAATGCCACATCACTAAATGACTGTACGATGCAGTCCAATCTGCAGCCAGGCTGGGGCTGTGTCACGGGTGTCCTGGAGTACGGCAAGGGACATCGACCTCCCTCCGTGGGTAACGAACTCGGAGAATTAAAGCAATTTTAGAGGAATACACCAAATAAAAAAATCAACCGTTAATTTAGACGTTAATGAGTTACAGTTGCAGAGAGCCTCCGTTTAAAGTTCCAGTATCACTTATGAAACTATTTAATGGAGAATCAGATTGAATAAATTTCTAATATCAAAATTGCAAGCACCATAAGCATGATGCTTTACCTTTCCTGAAGCTGCCTGTGCATTTTACGTATTATGGAAAGACGTGTTAGTGTTCAAATTTACAGCGAAACAAAGCTGAAGCCCTACACGTGGCTGGCAAGGCGGCTTTCTCTAACTGCGCGTCCTGGGAGAGGGCTCAGCCTGGGGGAGCAAAGGGGCCGCCGGGACGGCGCGCCCCGGCCCTGCCGCGGGNCCGCACGGGGGTCGCCGCGGAGGGCACGGCCGGCGTGGGAAAGAATCGCCGCGGGCTTCCTGCCGCTGGGAGGCGGCGGGCGGGGGTCGGGCTCTGCGCGCCTCGGGAGCGCGCACGGGATGCTGCGCCGGCGGCGTCTCCGGGTGCGCAGCTCCAGGTCTTCCTGCGGGTTCTTACCTTCGCCTGCCGGGGTGGCCCTGTACTTCAACACAGACCCAGGAAGCTTCAAAAGTTACCGGCGACTAGAGTAACGGAACGCACACCTGTGAACCTCCACTGTACAGATTATTGCATTCCTACAAAATGTTAAAATACTGTAAGATTGTACTCTAAAGGTGCTTATTTAGAGAAATGAAGAAGTCTGTTCTTTTAGATATGGAGCAAACCGACACATGCGTAAATGGTCACGGACTTCTAGTTCAGGTCGTTTCCGACACCTTTCACCACCTGAAACCTCTGCACCAGAGGTTAGGTTCTCACTTCCTGCGTGGAAAAAACGCAACGTGTTGATATTTGTGGCAATACAGCACTGCCATTCATTTAAATGTATGCCTGCTAAGCGGAAAAATAACAAAGAGGTGTACGTTCGGGTGATGAGGTGCTGGAACTGGCGTGTCTGCCACCGAGGCAAAATGATTTAACAATTAAATGGTCAAACTGTTAGCTTTTAGGACAGAGATCTAGTTACAATAACTGTAAAATATGATTACAGTTTAATGTGATGAAAGGAATTGTATTCTTTTTGATAAAAATTGAGGTGGATTTAAGAAAAATATGCTTTTTTTCAAGGTGTCATGCAGAAAATGAAAACAAAGTAAGATTTTTTTTCCAGTATAAAATTGACTAAAGTATTATATCTGCTTAGTTACTGTAAATAAACTGCATCCAGAAGGCAGAATAAAAACTTACGTAGAATTTCAATGTGGGATTTAGACATTGGTCTCTGTTTTTAAAAAGGAGGTGTAGATACTTTAACTTTGATGTCTAGATAGTTGTCTGCTCTTGTCACACCACTGTATTTCTTACAGGCTTTACTTTCTCTTGGTGTAAACAAACCAAATGGGCAGCTGAGAAAATTTAGGCACATGATTATTATCTATTTTTTAAAGACTTCTAAGTTCCTTTTCAAAGGTCTTTTAAAGAAAAGCACAGCATGGTGCAGTAGTATTGTATTCAGCTGTTGGTAGACCAGGAGTTAAACATCGTCCTTAATATCGCATTTGGTAAAATCAAATTGCCAAGACGCTGTGAAGCAGTAGTGTATTTCCAGTAACCAAAGTACCGAGGACCTTCTAAGACTCCAGTGCAGGGTATGTTTAATAGTACAAAGTTATTTTAAAAAGATGAGACTAAATTTTATATAATTGCTTGTTGTTAAATGCATAGACCCAGGCAAATTCGAGTAAAGCATTCGCAGGAGTCGCGACTGAGGATTGATAAACCATCTTGTAATGAGAGTTTTAACCACATTTGAAAACAATGCCTGCCACTGCAATCTGATGCCATTACTGTTACGCTCTTGTAAACTGATTTTAAGTACTTAAGTTTCAGACGAAGAGGCTGTGTCAAGCAAATACTTGTGCCTGTGACTTCTGTGATTTGCACGTAGAATTATCTTGGTGACTCAGTCAAGTGACTTTCATGCTGAAGTGCCTGCCGGGCACGATATATTTTGAGCACAACTGGCTACAACTTTGGCTCTAATTTGAGGAATGACAGCTTAAAAGTGATTTTCTGGTATGGATGCTCAATGTTATGGGTGAGAAAGGAAAACTGGTTACTAGAGTGCACGAGTACGTCTGCTCCCCCAGAAACAATTTAATGCAAAGTGAATGAAATTGTCATTAAAAATGTTCTGATATTTTAAGAAAGCAAAAGTAAATAAGAAACTTGGGCTGAAAATACCCTTTCATTAATTAAGTAGCTAAGCACGCTTACGAATGGCAAAGATTTGCCAATTTTAGGAATCTTTTTGCTCATCAGTAATTTCTTCCTTCTGCCATGAGCCTCTGAATTACCTTTCAGAGCGCTGCTGTCTCGTGGTGTGTGTACCCTTTCTGTCCGCCTGGATGCCTGCGGTCTGGCTCTGAATATTGCATTTGAATCATAACACAGTTATAGGAGCTGGAAGTAAAGCACAGCTTAACAAAACTAATGTCAAAAGTAACTTGTGAATCTTGGATACGAGTGGGGAAAAGCGTGGTTTTTCCCCGGTGTGCGGACAAGAAACAGAGGGCAGCACAGGAGGGCAGTGCTGGAGCTGCGCGGGGTCGCTGAAGCACCCGCTGCAGCATCACCTTCTGAAACTTTGGGGTGTGTGTGTGTGTGTGTGTGTGTGTGTGTATGTGTGTGTGTGTGTTCAAAAATTAGGAAAACCGTGTAAAAACTGTTCAAGCTTTTAAGCATTTAAGTAAAACGATTCCCTAATCTTTCACTCAGAATCATGCGACTGTTTATTTTTCTTGTTCTAGGGTCTTGTTGTCTTGTCTTTTTTGTTTGTTTGTTTGTTTTAAATGTATGTGGTCCCTAACAGTCTGCAGTAGTTGGAGTTAACAGGTATGAAGTGACAAGATGGCAATAGTTAGGTTAAGACTTAAAAAACGCACAGCCTTCTGAATTTGGTGCAGTTTCTAAGAGGAATGCGGGCTCATACCACACATCAGTTTCTGACACGGTCTGCATTTCCACGAACTCAAAGCCCGCGCGTGCCCACCCACGCCGCGCGGGTCGGGGCCGTCGCTTACCGCGAGGAAGCGGCTGCGCTGGGCGCGCCGGGGACTGCGCGCAGAGGCCCCGGCGCGCCCAG
>VXAL01013519.1:142231-154808 GCA_013399475.1 Chauna torquata | reverse complement strand
CCCGCCGCCGTCCCGCCGCCGTCCCGCCGCGGCGTGCTTCCGAGCAGAAGCGAAGCCTTCTTTCGGTTGGATCGGGTCTCACGCTGCGTGGAAGCGCGTCGTGCTTCAGCACGCACGTTGCGGTGCGGATTTTTGCCGTTCCCCGAGGGAGGCGTTGGCGGTGTGTCCCTGTGGCCAGTGCTAGTTAATCCTCTTGACTTGAACGGGTAACCAGAACTTTGAAGCCTTACGGGCTGTGTTAGTTAGGAGAGAAGAACAGTGGTGAAGTCAGGGACGTTTAAAAGCTCAGATCATCTCTGGCCAAAAAGGCTGCTGCTTGCTGCAGCCCTGGAGGGCTTTAGCCAGAGCTGGCCAGGAGGATGGCCTGCAGCTTCTTTAAGCTCCGTACGTGCCTCTTTGCAGCCCCGTGAGTGTTTGCTCTTTGCCCAGTAAAGCTCCTCTGTCTGAATTGCTCATATTCCTGAAAGATTGGTATACAACTTCTCCTGTAGCAGAAGTACCTTGCTTGTGGTGTTAGAATACTTTACAAATTGATGGAATTGGAGTTGTCCCAGCTTGACGTGTGGATAAACTGTCATCGCTTGCATTAATGCATGGCGCTGTGATTCATCATCTCTGCTGCATTCAGCTGCTGTGGCTAAAGCCAAATCCAGCAGGAATTATGAACGGGAATCTTGAATGTCTGTACTTTAGTGTTTCCTGGCTTATTTTAATATCCTGTGGTATCTTTTAGTTTTGATAGCTGATGAGTATTTTTTGTTGCATTTTCACATATAAGTTTAGTAGTAAGCAGAAGTAGGGAGTGGTTTGTTACTTGGTTAGGTTAGCCACTCAGCCAGCGTATGACACACTTTTCCTCAGCAGCTCAAAGTTTATTTTGTAAGAATGTAATAGTACATTGTCAGTGATTTTCCCCAAAGTACCGTGCATCTCCGCGTATGTTATAGCCAGTGCAGCATTCACAGGAGCTGTTGTAGAAATACTTTTACAGAAAAATTTGCATGCGGTTCTCTTAATACCCATGAAGTCCTGCAATGGATAGGGTTAATTTTCTGCTTTTTTTGGGATTTTTTTTTTTAGGCCAAAATTTAAATCAGGAGTGAGGCTTGGTTTAATCAGTTGTTTGAGAGAAGGTTGTTTGGTTTCTTTATTTCGAAGGTGTAAAATAAATAAGGAAGGCAATGCATTATTTTCTGTCTTTTTTTCCAGATATTCTGATGGCTATGGCAACCACAAGAAATGTAATGAGAGCTGTCAGAGTGTTTGAATTTGGTGGTCCTGAAGTCCTTAAACTCCAGTCAGATGTTTTAATTCCTGTTCCAAAAGAAAATCAGGTACAGGAGTTCTGTGGCCTGAATAGCTACACTTAGAATGGAGTGTGAACAGTGAGGAATGCAAAGTGACACTTTTCATCCTGAGTCTGTAGTCATTGATCAGCCTGTTCATACTGCCCAAGGCATCACATTTAGCAAATGTGTTTTTGTGGTGTTGTATTGGCCACATATTCCATGTAAAAGTTTTCCTGAAAATTGCTTTAGTTCAGCACTGATTTAGTTCAGTTCAATGTTGATTTTTTGCTGTTTAAGAGTTTAGTTAAAATGCCATGGTACTGTACTGTGAGCTCTAAATTTTAAACCTTTTTGATTATTGTTTAACAAACATATTTTCCTTTAGGTTTTAATTAAAGTCCATGCCTGTGGGGTAAATCCTGTTGAGACGTATATTCGTTCTGGGAGTTATGCTAGAAAACCATCTTTACCTTATACTCCTGGCTCAGATGTGGCTGGTGTGATTGAAAGTGTTGGGGAACTTGTGACTGCATTCAAGGTATTTATACATTGGGTTTTAATTCATTATTGTTTATTGTATCCTCGTTGTGTGATTGCTGTACTACTGTTACTGTTTTGCTTTTATAATCATTTAATCTATTTTGGGTAGAGAAAATAATCTTAATTGACTAGGAAAAGCATGCAGCAGGATCATATTGGCAAGTCATAGTCTGCAGGTTGAGTCATGGGGAAGTCTTTTATGCTGTGGTGAACCTCCAAGAGTTAGAAGCTCTCAAACAAGGTACTTCAGTCTGTCTGGTTAATGATACTAGGTGGACAAAAGCTGTGGTTCAGAAGTACTTTTATGGCATCGCAGAAGTATTTGAAGTTGGATGCTTCTTATTTGAGGTGATAATTCCATGCAGAACTGAAAAGTTTCTCTATAGTTTTTGGGGAAATGGAGATAGCTTGTATTTTAGTGACCAAAAAAACAACAAAAACAAACAAACAAAAAACCAAGACCAGCATAAATTACATATTTGCTGTTAAGACAGCTCAAATACTTTATTACTCTAGTCTAGTAATTTTACTTACGTTTTCTTAGCGGGGGGGACACTTTGGACAGGAGAAGGCAATTATCAGTTTGCTAAAAGATACCTATTAAATTTATGTAGTTTTTACATCTGTTCTTCCTTTCAAGTCACTAGGCTGTTGGTCTCAGACAAATGTTTAAATTACACTTAAAATTGTATTGGAATTTCCCATCTTCACATTTGTGTAACTGTTGTGGGAGAGATGAGAGATTTGGTTATCTAGAGAGAGGAATCGTATTTATTCATATTTTCTTATGAGTAGTTTGGTGTATCTGCTATGTTTGCTTTTTGCTCCTCATGGAAATCTTGATGCTTTTTGCTTGAATAAAAGAGAGAAGGTGAGAGCAATCTGTGCCACAGACAGGCATCCTGAAAATGCTGAATAGAGGAGCCAACCTCATTCATTTGCATATGCCCAATGCTTGAGAAACGTCTATGCTGTTCTTGCAGACAGCTGCACAATAGTTCGTATCTGATGTCTGCAAACCAAACTAGTAGTCTGCGTGCTGTATATTTATGGAGGTCAACATGCGAATAGTAGAAAAAACAGACCTCAGTAACTGTGAACTTTAACGGATGCTGATGTTGTTCAGCGAGCAGGTACATACAGGTTGGATGTGTACCTGGACCCAGGCAGCTGCCGTTCCAGTCCGTCAGCAGGACTGAAGCGCCTAGGCACACACACGTAAAGTACGCTGCCAGGTGGTCCATTTCCGGCACAACCTACTGAATTGCTGGTTTGAGTATTCAATGTTGAAGTAGAGCCACGGTATTTAGTTACCTTAGGGTATACTAAGAGCATTCCTTTTTTCCACGTTTAAACAAAAGTAATTTAGTAATGTTTCTTCTGTGTTTGTGAAATGTTTTTTTTTTTTTTCTTTTTGCATTTGGAACCTGTAGACGGAATTCTTTAATGTTCAGATTCATTAAGATTAATATTAATGAGACAGTAGGTTTGTGCGTTACACTGTAGAGCACTGTAGATCAGTAATTATGACACAACTCTAAGTATATGAAATTATATGGTTTGTGTTGCATTGATTGTATGCATTAGCATTTATAAAAATCTTCTCTGTGGCAAAGATAACTGTTAATTTTTAGTGGAAGAGCTGTTAGAAATAGACCAAGCTGGTTCTTAATGTATATAAAGGAAAGAAGAAAGGGAAATTATTAATTTCTCTACTTTCTTTCCCTGATTTCTAGAAAGGTGACAAGGTTTTTAGCACTGATACGATCTCTGGAGGATATGCAGATTATGCAGTTGCTGCAGCTAACAGAGTCTTTCCTTTGTCGGATAAATTGGACTTCAGACAAGGTGCAGCGATTGGAATACCATACTTCACTGCTTATCGTGCTCTTTTTCAAAAGTAAGTTGCTAAATCTAAGCTTGTGCATTTTGCTTTTGAACATTTAAAATACTGAAGCCCATATTTTCATTGTCCTGTAAAATGGGGGGATGTGGAGACATCAACGAGTGGGAAATGTTTAAAAGACTTCAGTTAAATTTGTTAATCATCTGACAATTCTACCAGTATATTACCTAGAAGCTAGTGATTGTATTTTCCTGTTAGTTTCTTCTTAAGAGAACAGACATGGGAAGGCTTCTTCAGTATGTATCATGTAATAAAATGTGCAACTCTTTTTCAGGACTCATTAGTATTTAGCTAGGGAGGAAAAACATGACTAGTTCTAATTTCTTAATTAAACTGACAATGTGCTGTAGAGCAGACCCATCTCTTTTCTTCATGAGCCTCTCTACTAGAGAGACTCTATGTACAGGCCTGTCTGTAGGGCGTGTAATGAGTAAAAGCTTTAAGATTTTAAAAGTTTTTCTAAGTAAAAACTTAGAACTGGAAATCTGGTTTGGTTTGATAGAACAAATAATTAAAACTAGTGTGGTTTATTTTAAGGTCTGTAACAGGTGAAGATCGTGAATCGAGTTTTAGTACCAGGCTGTTACTCATTGCTAAGTTGCATGTTGATGTAACTGCATGTTACTTAAATTCCTAAATTATATGGTTTATTTTGTCTCCTTGTTTTTCCAATGAGGCTTATTATACCTGTTTAGCCATAACATAAACTGGAAGTAATACTGTGTGAAAGATAAGATTTGATGGCAGTATATGCACTCTGGTATTTAATGATTAGGTGTTGTAATCATAATGTCAATATATATACATATATATATTTTCTTTCAGAGGCCATGCCAAAGCAGGGGAAAGTGTGCTAGTGCATGGTGCCAGTGGGGGTGTAAGTATTTTGAGAAGGCAATTTATAAAAAATGCTGTTTTCTGTCCTTGTATCTGCTTTGTCTGTGCTGTGATTTATGGTCACAGTTACATCAATAAATTGATCAACAAAATGGGTTTTTCTTCCAGACATTTTACTTTCTTAAAGTAAAAGCCCTGTTAACCCAAATAAATGTGAAACTGCATGAGTGATTGTGTAAGGCCCCTAGTACAGAGGGTCACATAATAAACACATTGCTGCAGTCAGAAGTTGATCCGCATGCTGTATAACCAGTCTTCTTCAGAAAAAGCTAATAGCAAAACCTGTAGTTTTTAAATATGTACAAGATGTTCTCAATTCTCTGAGAAGTAATCATTGGTACATAGCAACTGTGCATTTCTGGGATATTTTTACCTACTAGCTAACAGCTACCTACCCAAGGAGAGATACTGGAACACAGAAATTCATGACTGAATGCTACGTGAAACTGCACATCTAGTTTTCTTTGGTTTTACATGACAAGCTAACTTTAGATCTCTATCACACAACATTCTAGTTTAACTCATCTCCAGTACTCTGCATTTTCTTGCTCGGCTTCTGCTGATGCACCAAACAGCTGCTATAAACTGGCAAAGTTTTATGAATTGTTTGGTAGACAGCAAAAGGGTGACTACGACGATCATACGGGGAAGCATTCAGATCTCATTGTAAGATACTACAATGACATTCAGCATTGCAGCCTCTTTTTTATCATAGGCTAAATGTAGTGTTTCTGTAGCTACATATTTTATATGCCTCTTGAAAAGATGTATTGTCTTCGGTTTTCTGAAGCATATAATGCAAATCTGTTTTTCTGTGGAATTGTAACCTTTGTTATGGGAATATTTAGAAAAGCTGTGAGATATACATACAGGTATGAAGCACATGCATTTTATGCTGCATCTTTTCTTTCAAGTCATGCTGTCTTCCATAATGATTCTTATAAATGTACCTCCTTTTGAATTTTTCATCGAAAATCAGTCTGGCTGTGATGTATTTTAATTGATGCTGGTTGTTTTTTTCATTTAATTGAAAACTGATGATCTGCTACTGAGAAAAAAGTTCACATCTGACAGTTTGGGTAGGTCCTGGACAGAGAGATGGTCATGGTAGGTTTTTGCAAGAAGCATGTCCATTTTCTGTGTTACTTATACATAAAAAACTAAATAGAAGAGCCACAGAGTGGAGTCTTTATGGTATTCTTTGTTTGCCTGTTTTCTGTATATATATGTGTGTTTGTGTGTATATTTAACACCAAAAATATAAAAATAGGCATATCTTATATGTATCCTGGAGGATGTATCCAGCCGTGTGGTTGGTGAAGTGAGCTGCCAAATCTGCAGCTTCAGGAAGCTGACTAGATGGAATTTAATCCCAGGGAGGCATTGTACTTGTCAGTTTCTCCCTCATTTTACTTTCATGTTCTGTTGCCATGTAAACAAAGCAAACCAAGAGATGGCATTGGTATGCCTCAAGTGATCATAGGCTCCAAAGTCAGGTTTTTATGAAGGCACCCCTTACCTCTAAACATCCTCTGGAGTGTAAAGCTGATATGAGATCCTGAGAATTTGGTTTCTAAAGATATCATTCAATCTGTTTGTGAAAGGTGCAAAGGTAGTGTAATAAGATTTGCGCTTGCAGATTTTCTTTGCCGTATATAATGCTGGTATCAGTAGCAGGTGATTCTGAGAAGGATTTTCTTGTCCTTATATAAAATACATATGGGGCAACTTTAACAGACGGACAACATTCTATGTGGATTTACATCAAGTGCTGATAGCTGTTAAAAAAAAAAAAAAGGCACAGCAAACACAAAACTTTACTATGCCTCTGGAAACATCTTTTTCTTTTTTAAAGACTATTTGGCTATCTTTAAGATACAACTTACTTATTGTAGCTGAAAAAATATGTTATCAGGCCAACTTTTTCAATGGTTAAGTTCCAAGTCACTTGTAAATTATATCAAATTTAAAATACTAAGAAAGAAAGAGAAACAATTTTTTTTCTTCCCTCCCCCTCAGGTGGGAATAGCAGCATGTCAGATTGCCAGAGCTTGTGGTTTAAAGGTTTTGGGTACAGCAGGAACTGAGGAAGGCATGAACATTGTTCTGAGAAGTGGTGCTCACCAAGCATTCAATCACAGAGAAGCTAACTACATTGATAAAATAAAGGTAAGTATGTGTCAGGCCTAGCTGATGCAGCACCTATTGTTCTTGTTAACTTTAAAAAAACCATGTGAACAGTTGTTTGTGGAAGCTTTTAAAAACAGATTTTTTTTAGGAACAATGGTGAACTGCCTTTTTCATTTCTACACAAGGAAAAGATTTTCCAGGTCAGAAAAGCCGAGCTTTCTTTGCAGGCAATGGCATTCAAAAACTTATGCATTTCAGCAAGTCCCAATATGATGGCTTATCATAATTCAGTATATCAAAATTTGCTGAAGTTAAAATTATTAGCTATCAGCCTTAGTACAAAGTCTGTATATAAAAATTAAATAAGAAACTGTAAAATGTATGTTATCAGTAGCATATGAAATATGTAACAGAACCCAAGCACTAATTGGAGTGGCTATAATAACATATTATTGTATTGTGGATAGGAATACACGAAGATGCAAGGAGTTGATATAATAATAGAAATGCTCTCCAACATCAATCTTGCTACTGATTTGCATTTGTTGTCCTATGCAGGAAGGGTGATGGTAAGTATTTTCTGTCACTGACTTGAGTTTGCATATTTAGCAGTGCAATTCAACAGTTATATCTTAAACTATCTTTTAACTTGGTTGTGACAGGTTGTGGGCTGTAGAGGTCCCATTGAGATAAATCCAAGAGACACTATGAGTAAAGAATCTAGCATAATAGGAGTTGGTCTGTTTCTTGCATCTGAGGTATGAAAATAATGTTTTTATTTTAAAGAATGTTCTGTTGACCTATTCCAGTACCTCTGTATTTCCTGTTGAAATTGTCTATTTTAAAAGCAGGAATGAAAGCATAATTTGACTGTAAGTAACTTGTTTGCTTGTTCCTTTACATTTTGTTTTAATCTCAGACCACAAAATATTTTTGGGTTGTAAAATTTGGTTTAACAATTGCAGAAATACTTTTCTAAAATGTAAATACCTGGTGGTAAATGCTGTCTTTTATTTTATGTAGGAGGAGAGGCATGAATGTGCAATGGCACTCCTTGATGGCATAGAAGCTGGCTGGCTGAAACCAATTGTAGGCTCCGAATATCCACTGGAGAAAGTAGTTAAGGCTCATGAAGACATTATTCATAGCAGTGGTGCTCGAGGAAAGATGGTGCTCCTTCCATAATGTCTTCTTCCATTTATTTTCTAGCTGTTCTAACTGCACCTTTGCTTACATGATTGTTTGAATATATTTTATAAAATATACTTTGATCAGGTTTAAGGGGAACAGCAAATGCTAGCTTACATGAATTAATTAATTACGTTGATTCATTAACAATCTGTTTTCTTTTGTTATAAGTGGAGTTTTATTACTTTAAGGTAATTTTTGTAGCTTTTTTGGCTGATATGGAAATAATAACCTTTCTCTACTGATGTGGCCTTGTGATGGGAAAACTAGTGATGGGGAAACTAGTGTCTAAACTGGAATTTGGTATCATGCTCTATACAGGGAAGCTGTAGGTAGTGCAAAATGAAGCCTGTTTTTTAAGCAGATAGACAAATGTATGTAAATATATGTATTTAACTAGGACTGTAAATTCTTTTCTCACGGAATTTGTTTCATTCATTTTTTGTCACAGAATTTACTTGGAATCAAAGCTTTTATTGTCAAATAGTTCACTTTCCAGCTCAAAAGATGGCCAGAGAATCTCTCAAATATGAACTATTGGAAAACAGAGGCAGTTTCATTTTTGCTGTACCTGACTTAGTATCTGAGGTGAAAGTATCCCTGTTAATCCAAAGGGACAATAACTCTGAAGCTGCATGCTAATATTTGCTACTTTGCAACTGCATATTGGCAGAAGCAGCTGATTTCTTGATGGTAAATGGCTGGGTAGTAAGGATTTCAATTCTTCCTGTGACCTTTATTGAATTTAAAGTCACGTGAATACCTGGCTTTAATGAGAAGAAATGCACTGCTTTCATGGGTACCAGGTATTCATGTTATTTCATAAATGAATGTGTATACATTGTTGACTTGTTTCAAATACAACCCAATTAAAGAAGGATAGTTTCTTTGAAATGTTGATAGTTTTTACACTCAAAATGCTGTTTGGTATTACAGGCACTTCCTTTTAATGGTATAATTCTCTAATGAGTAGCAAAGTCATCACTTACAGAATAGTTTTTTAAGCTTTTAGGATGAGCTCTTCTGTTTCTTTGAGAAAAAGTGAGTCCTTACTAAACAGAAACATTTTAGAATTACATTTGTCCATGAGTGTTACTTGCGTTGTAACATTTGGTTTGGATTTATTGCTGTCATCATACCATAAACCAGCACACGTTTTCTGAATCCATTTGCAGTTTCCTTAGAGCTGTGCAGTGTGATAGCTTCACTACCACTTTCAAAGTTGTGATTTCTCTGAACAGGCAGTCATTTCTACTGATGTTTTGCTTAATCTAAACTAAAAATATTTGGCAAAATCTTTTGAAGTGTCTGGATTCCTCCTCTATGTTTGTGATTCATTCTTAAAGTATTAAGAGAGGACCCCACAATCTGTCTCTTTAAGCCTCTTGCTCAGATCTTAACATTAACATTTTGTTTTAGTGCTTAGTGGGCCACTATTGTGAGACCACATTTAAAGGGAGCAAAAAAATGCAAGTGTTGTACAAACTCAAGGATGATGATATGTGGTAGTAGCAACTTGAAACGTAAGCTGAGCAGAGCTTGTCACCAGCACCAGATTCACGTTTAACTGGTTTGAAAGGAGTCGGTCCGTAGGAAAGGCATAAAAGAAGGAGCCATCTCTTCTCAGTGTGGACTCGGATGCGCTGTCAGCTGCCTGCACACTGACGGCACACCCATTGGCGGGGATGCCCCTAATGCCAACTGCCCGGGAAGGCGAGATTCAACCTGGCATGGCCTGGCATGGTGAGGACGTTTGGGGGAACCGATACTGGAGGGGTGGCTGAGGGGAGAGAGCGATAAGTCATGCACCTGTGTTATTTTGAGTAAGGCCTTAAAGAATTTATTGATTGTAACTACATATCTAGCTGCAGTAGAAAAGAACTGAATAAAACTTTTCCAACTTTTTTTCGTTTTCCCTCCCTGTTTTTACTTGATTTACGTTTCCCGTGAGTGATTGCTTGATTAATCCTGGCCTCTGAAAGAAATCTCAGACACTCCTTTATTGGAGCATCACAGATTGTTTAGCTATATTGGGTGACTTAATTGTTTCTTTTTCTTGTAAACCTTCTGGCAAGTTTTGTATACCAGTAAGTTTAGGTTTTATTTTTACTAAGTTTTGTTTCATTAATGTCCTTGTATTTTATAAAAATGGAACAAGGGACTTGCCACAATTTTGGTGCATGCTTTTACAGCATTCATCATTTCTGTGTTAAAACCTTTACATCAAACGTAGGACTGTTTTACCAGGGGAGAACATTAAGTGTTTCTAGAGTAGAATGATTTCAGAGTAATATTTCAGTAAGTGCTTTCTGGAAGTAGTTGGTAGAGAAGGGAAGGGTTAGGAGGATTCAGCTGTGATAATGTGGTGACTTGGTACCCTGCCTCCTAGTCCCCGGCAGGTATAGCAGGATGCCTCATGCCTTAAGGCTGTGCAGATGCCCGAAGGAATACCATCTGGTTTCCCTGTACCTCGCACTTCTCATAGGAGTAGGGAACTTCATTTCTCCTTAGTCTGAATTTGAAGGTTTTAGTATGATTAACCTAGTGTAAGTTATGTAAGTAATTTTTTGGTTGATTATTCCTATTCATTCAGGCAGAATGCAGTTTGACATAGTGATTCCATGTAGAGCATTGGTGGACAACACTGTTAGAAAAAGTAAAACATCTCTTAATATCAAGTTGCTAAGTAGGTTAAGAGTAACAGTCAATGGTGGATAATCTGATGATGGAGATGATGTGCATATCGATAATATCCAGCTTCCTTATATACTGTATGGTTTTAAATACTCTTTAATTTACCTCTGGTCAGGGGGTGTTATATGAGAGGTTTGATTTAGAATTATCCCTTTCTTGCTTAGTGCTGCTTCTGTATTGTAGGTAATGCTGAGAGATGAAATTCCAGAGCAGTTATCCTGTCTGTGTGCGCATTGCTGCTGTTAACGAGCGTAGTGTTTGCTGTGGGCTTTTTCACCAGAAGGTGTCAGGGTAGCTCTACTATTGTGATTACACTGCTGGCTTCTCTGTACTAAGGTAACCTAGCAGAGAAAGAAAGCATAACGTAGACTGCTCTGTGAAGAAATGTAGAATAACATTTAATTCTTTTTTCCATTTTTGATGTATTGCACAAATGGAGGGGGTGTTTTAATGTTGGAAAAAGCAATGTGAATAAAAATAATGGCATAGCACTGAACACAGTGAAGGATGGAGTGAGGAAGCTGTAGTGGGTGCTTTTGGGCTGTGTGCAGGAGATACATATTTGGGACCGGATTTGTATTGCTGGTATTGTTGCAGAACGAAGGTTGGGCTCCAGCTGGTGTGTAAGACATTGTCACCTCTGTCACGCCAAGGGTGGGGGGCACAAATTTGCCCATGACTCGGTTATGGTAGTCCATATTAGGACTACTGTGTATTAGTGCAAGCCTGCCTTCCTTGTGCTCTGCAAGTGGGACTGGTTGAGATGTTCATGGCTGTTCCAGGCTGTGTTCCCTGTTACAGAGACACTAATGGCCAGTGGAGGGACAGTTGTCTTGGCCAGACAACCTCAGCTGCTGCAGTGAAATTTGTTACAGCCCTCATTTGTCACGTTTTTGCCTAATCTTTTAGGTGTATGTGATCTGTGCTACCCTATTTGGACAGTCCATCAACCTGGATAATCCTTGGTTCAGATGCTGTCTCCCTTGGTGGGGGCAGAAAGGATGCAGCAAGAGGATGAGGATCACAGACAATCGAGTGAGGCAGAATAATCCTGTCAACCAGGTTGTTTATGCTGGAGCAGCTTGTCCCGATTTCATCAGACGGGGCTTCTGAAGCAGCGGTTCCCAGTGGCAGCCTGCGTGGGTATTGCTGTGAGGGGTGGGAATGGTTGCAGAGGCTCGTGCTTCTGTGCTGGTCTTTGCACGGGCAGAGGAGAAGGTTCAAGGTTCAGAGCGTGCCGCTTCTGTACACGTGCTGTGTACACACATGGACACAGCCTGCAAACTGCTGCTATAAATATTTCTGAAGCAGAAGAGAGTGGAGTTCTTCCAAAAAGCATCCGATGTCTGTTAGTCTCAGGCCCAAAAGAAATGCTGCCTCCCCCCATTGCTGGCTAGTAATTAAAAGTGTTCCCCCTCCATTGTGGTCATGGGGTCCCCTGTGCGTATTCCTGACGTATTCCTGTGCTACGGCACGGTGCAGTCAGTTAATGAGGCTTTTTAATGAAAGGGCAGGGAAGATAAAATTCAAGAGGATAGTGACGTTCTTTATGGTCGCCTCGTTTACCAAAGACGAGCCCCTGTGAAGCACGGGCGGCCAGAGGACAGCACAAGCGCTCAGCAGGCGGGGAGCCGCGCGTCCGTCCCGTGCGCTGCGGCCGCCGGCAGTGGTCCCGGGGCGTCTGCGCTTCAGCTGGGAGCAGGGAAAACCGGGCTGAGCGCGGGAGAGCGGTTACACCTGGCTGAGTTAGGTAAAAACCACGGAGGTCATGAAAGTGCGTGCTTCGGGGCTGGGCGCTCGCCCCGGAAGAATGCAAACCGGCAGGGCGCTCGGACCGGCTGCGCGCGCGCTGCCGCCGCCGGGGTTGCGTGTGCGCGCTCACGGGCGTGCGCCGAACCCAGGCGTCTGCTGCGCGCCTCCCTTGCCGTGCCGA
>VXAL01013519.1:98979-142036 GCA_013399475.1 Chauna torquata | reverse complement strand
GGAGCTGCGGAGCCGCCGGGGCCGTCCCGTCCCTGCCCGCGCTGCTCCGGCCGCCGCCGTTCCCCCGGGCAGGGCCCGCGCTGCTTCCCCCGCGGGCTCGCTGTCCCAGGGAACGCGAGGAACGGGGCGAAAATCAGTCGCGCGGGGGCACTGTGCCGGCGTGCTCGTTCCCCTGCTGGCTGTGGGCAGCAGGACAGCTTACCTGGAGCGGTCTGAAGGGGGAGGCTACTCGTTCCTAATGGTCATTTGCCTTTTCCATCCCGTGAGAGCAACGGCGTAAGGTTAAGCCCCACAAGCAACTTGAAAGGCCTAAAGGTATTTTCTTGCGCTCCGACATGCACAAAGCAGTGGCTTCGGCTGTCCTGCGTGCGGGGAGCCTGGCTGCCCTGACCTGGGGGCAAGCTCCTTTGCCCAGCACCCTCCCGCGCCCCGCTCCAACGCCGGGGCCATCGCCCTCGGTGAGCGGAGTCACGGGGATCGGTGCCTTTGGCTCTGCGCCTTTCCACTTCTCGTTGCCCCACTTGGGCTCTGTGGGCTGTGAGTTTCCGGAGTTACCCAGGTCAGTGCGAGTTCCTCAATATTTGCAACTGAGGACCTCTGCAGCTCTCCATGGCAGAATTTGAGACATTGTTTTAGCAGACAATGTTCTGGATAAGGAAATCCTAATATAACTTGCTCAAGGCCATGCAGCAGATTGTTGCACAACGGGAGCCTTTTAGCGCCCATTTCCACGTCGAGTTGTGTTCAGGATTGGAACTTGTAGCATGATTTGATTATTTAAAATCGTTTGAAAAAGGTGGTATGTACAAAAATCCCTTTTATGAAGAAAGATATAGAACTCGAAACAAAATACTTAAAATCTTATTCTTGGAAGATTGTTTCACTCTAGTTACTGCAAAAGGCACTTCTGCAGCCTGGATGGTGTCTGTTGTTAATTCTGTTGTTGGGAAACAACTGTGTTGTGGCTGATTACATTCTGTTCACAAATATTTCAAGGAATACCTCCAGTCTGACACTGAAAATTACCAGCCTGTGACTTACAGAGAGCTTGCTGAGGTGGATGGGACAAACCAGCACGTGTGGGTTTTCCCTCTGCTCGTCACAGGCTGGATGTAAAGCATTTCCCTTCCAGAAACTGCAAAGCTACACTAGCCTCGTACAGCTGCCAAACAAATCACAGGGTCAAAAAATAATGCACTCTGGAGGAGACCGCCTGAGACCTCAAGTCCACGCTCCTGCGCGCAGTGAGACCAGACCGGGTTACTTTATACAAACTGATCCTGGAAACCTCAAGGGTGGAAACATCACACTCGCTGGGCGACCTCTGCCACGTGACTGTCCTCGTGAGGGAAAGCTTTTTCATTAGACCCTGTCTGTGCCTCTCTTGTTTCTGCTGGTATCCACTGTCTCTCCTCCTCCCACCCGCACGCCTGCGGAAGGCCTGCCGGCAGCTCCCCAGTGCTGCTGCTGCTCCGAGCTGCTCCTGCTCCTTCAGCCTCTCCTCCCGGGCAGGGGCGCAGGCTCCCGGCATCTCAGTGGCCTCCAAATGTCCGAAACCGGCTGCAGCAGTGCACGTGGTGTCTAACAAGGGCCAAGTAAAGGTGACAAATCATCGCCTTCATTCTGCTGGCCGTGCGCCTCGTGCAGTCAGGGTGCCGCTGGCCCTGCTCACTGCCAGGGCACGCAGCTGGCTCCTGTTCTGCTTGCGCCCGCCAGGACCAGCGGGTCCCTTCCAGCAGTGCGGCTCCCCGGCTGCGGCATGGGGTTGTTCCTTCCTGGGTGCAGCAAGGGTCCTGCACCCTGCTCAGGCAGAGCACTGAGTGAGTCGCTGCTTCCAGAGCAGCGTAGCGACTTCTGGGTACTGGCAGAACAAGTTCATTTTCATCTGCTTGTTAGATCTACAGATGCTTTTGAGCTTGGTGACCGTCCCCTGGGGCAAAGTATTCATAAAATAAATGGTAGCATTCTCACTGAGGATCTGGGCAAAGAATCCTCGGTGGTTTGGCCATTAAATAGGTCAGATTAGAAGAGGAGCAAAGGAAGTTGTGTAAAGCTTCTGAAAGGAAAACCCAGGTGGGTGTGAGCTGTGTGTCCATGGTGCAAGGCGACTGATGGTCTCGTTGGGAGACCAAACAGCCAGAGCTGAAGTGGTCCTGCAAATATTTAAGCAGAGATACAATGTGATTTGGAGCAACCATGACCTCCCCCTTGCTTGGTTGAGTTACCACCTGAGTAAAACTGCACATGTGCTTAAGGGTTTTGTGGCCTTGAAATAAAGCAATTGATTATTGTTAGAACCCAAAGCCCCATCAAAATTTCAAGTCATCTGCTGACTTCAGTGAGTTTTGGTTCAGTAGTTGTGTTCTGGCATGGTTTCTCATAAATGGAGCAGTAGTAGTTGACATTAATAAATGTAGAAGCCCAAGCTGTGCCTGGAGGTGAAGTCCAAAGGCTTTGTAGCTGTTTGATCAGTCAGTGACCCATTTGCTCAGGTGGGCTGCTTCCCTTCTTTGGAGGAGGGCTGTGAGCTGAGGCCTGTTTACAGGTGTCGCAGCCTGTATCCTAACGAGGCAAGAACCTCCTGTTGTGGAGGCTGAGGATTGTTTCCTTGGTTCTTCATCCCCTGAGTAGGTAGCTCTCTTTCTCAAAGAGAGGGGAACCCAAACACACCATAGTCACTTTCTGCAATCCCTTCACTTGGCTTGAGCTTGGAGGCACCAAACAAAATAAGCGTTTATGCTCAATACTGTAGTAAAGGCAGCAGTCTGCTTTCTGAATGTCTATACCAGCTTGTAGGTGGCAAAATGCCGTTCTGTGTGATGGAATTACCATCTTTTGATTACACGTGTGACAATTGGGCCTTTCCCAGCTGGGATTCACAAAGTCCTTATTCCAGGATTTAACGCTGAATTCCAGTTCTGCAGAAAAACACTTTGGCACTGTCATCTTACCTCTCTGAAGACCTGACAGCCTTTTTTGGGAAGAGGGCTGTAGTTCATGGTGGCTGAATAATTTCCTTAAGGAGGGAATGGCAGATAGCGGTTGGATATCTGGAAGGTCTGGTGAGACTAGTCTCGTCTCCCAGACAGACCGTGCAGGTGCCCGTGTGTTGTAGGATGTTGAACTTGCTGTTTGTGGTTGACAGCCTGTGCTTCAGCTGTATGGTTAGATTTTTTTCTGTCTGAAAACTAGGCAAGCCTTTCTTGTTCATGTTGCCAGCAGAAACAACGCAAGATTCGGTAGCTTATTGAAGTTAGGAATGCATCTCGGTCAGGGCTGGGACTGCCGTTTGACTGGAGTGGCAATAAGCTGCAGTGGTAGCATATAGCACAGGAGCTGTAATTCTCAATGACTCTACCAATCAATAACTAAAGCTTTGATGCCCTCTTAGATGATTTCTTTGGTGAGCAGTCACTGACTTAATGGCACTGTAAGTTATTGACCTTGAACATTTATTTCATAAAACTAACGTAAGAGGCCCGCTGTGACTTTGTCCTGATATCCCTTCAAATCACTGAGAATGGTCATCAAATCATTGTGATGCACAGCAGTGGCCCTGAGTGCAGTGCAGGGTGCAGTGTAGGCTGGTAAAAAACAGATCCTGTTAATGAAATCATAGCGGCAATGATAATGCAGTGAGACTCCTGCAGAATATGATAGAGTTCCAAGTGGGCAGTTCCCTGACTGACTGACGTCCTAGCCACCAGCTGCAGCGCGTTTTGTTTTGTGCACTCTGTCACCTGCACGGCTGGACTCCCCGTGCTGCAGGGGGAGTTCTCTGGGCATTTTGGACTCAAGTATATCGTACTTCGGCCCCGCAATACATTTTTAAAATGGCAAAATAAACTGTGGCTCTTACAGTTTCTGTGCTCCATTCTGCCAGTTAATCTGGGTATTTGTCGTTGCCTTTACTAACTCATTACTTTTGCTAATGGGGAAAAAAGAAGAGTTGGCTCCAGCGACAGCAGTTCCAGTCTCTGATAGTTAAGCGAGATAAAGAACATTTATGAAAAAAAGTCCACCTTTATTGAAAAGTTACTTTTAAAACAGGATGCTACTGTTTCTCAGTGACTCTGTAGTAAAAGTCCCATGTCTGGAACATCACTGTTGAAGAATTAAAGGAGGTTCCTTCACTTGAATCAGTCTTGATTGGGCATGAATATGAAGAACTCAGGTCAAATTTAGATGCAAGTGAGGGAAGATTTTGAGCAAATTAATTACAAAAAAATCAGGAACAAGCTGTGTATATCCAAGAATTCTGAAGAACCTTAAATATGAAATTACCGAATGAACAATGATATGTAGTCATTGGTGGTGACACCAAAGAAACAAATGTGATACTAATTTTGAGAAGAGCTTCAAAACTAGTCCCAGAAACTACAGGTCAGTCATTCTAGATTCTATGCCAGAAAAATGTCCTCTTTTTAATAAAACAAAGTAATAAAAAAGTAGAATTTTAAAAGAGAAGAAAAAACAAGATAAACAGGCAGAGAAAAAGGAGTCCCAGCAATATCCAGAAAAACTGACTTTTTGGGCTTACTAAGATATGACAGTAACAAACGTTTTGTGTGGTACTGTTTAAGTGATGCTTTGCTGTATGTTTTTCTAACATGCATTTTTGTCAGTTCTGCACTTTCATCTGTTGTGGAGGATATAGAGGTGACATTTGTGTATAACTTCTTAAATATTTAAATCTGTGGGAGATAACTTCCCAGACAGGAACTTCTGTTATTCTTTTGTGGGTAATATGTGCAGGAGCAGAGGAATAAATGAGACCAACAGTTCACTTTGCTGAAGAGCTTGTTTCTGACTGTCATCAAGTTAGATAATTCAGAGTTATTTCTCAAATAACTTGCTTGGAAGTTAGAGGCTGCATTATTCTGTGAAGCTAATAATGAACCCAGCTCTGTGTTGCAGCAGTTCTGCTACTGCGTCTTTCTCAATCATCTTCCTGCTTGTTTTACCTTTGTAATTTGTAGGCAGCATTCTGAATTTTATCTCCAGGTATGGTTTGAGAATCTGCAGAGACTGAAAGGAAATAGCACTTGGGATGCTGCTGGTGCCTTTTCACCATGCCGCACACATCCATGCTATGGTCATCTGTTGGCACAGGGGAACACAAGCTGCGTCTGAAGCTTAGGCTTGATGATAGGTTGTGTGCTTTTGAATGAAGGGCACAGATCTCTTTCAGAGGATAATGTCTTACCCTGGCTGCCCGTAGATGGGAAAGTATGCCTGCCCTCCATCCTCTGGAGCACCAAATGAGTCTGGTCCTTTGATGCCAATGGGATACTCCAGAAGGATTTGGACCAAGCCAAGCCGTAGTACTAATATGACCCAATGCCACCTAAATCTGCCTAAAATCTCGTGGAGGAAGTTGAACTGGGCACCAGAAGTAGACAGGAGCACTGGCAGAAGATGTACTTCCAAGTGAGCATAGGCTTGCAGGGCCAGCCCCTGCTTCCTGCATTTGGTTTGGCGCCAAGCGCGGGTCAGTGCCCAGGGCGCTGTGCACGACTCCATCACGTGTGCTCTTTTCTTGACCGCGGAGGCATTCATCCGGACAGAGAGCTCAGGATTTTGCTGGCAGTGTGGCTCTGCCAAAGCCCGCTGGATTCAGTTGCATTCTTTCTAATGGTTTCAATGGGTTTTGGTTCAGGCCCAAAACATTTCCTTTATTTCTCCCAATACTCTTTTGACCTTTGAATTTAATTCATCTGTTCAGAATTTAAATCAGAAAATACATATACAGAGACATCTGTGAAACTACAGTTGCTACATCTCTGTGGTCAGAGGGGAGCTGCATTTTAACTAATTACATGGTCCGTGAAATATTAGACGGAAGGAATCAAATGGAATGGAAGGGAATTGGATTGAGTTTCTCCTCTGCCTCTATATGCAATTGCCAGGTGATAAGTAAACACTTAGTGCAATTGATATAATCTTGCAATTTCAAATGCAAATGCAAACAATGGATGAAGAAAGTAATGCAGAACAGTTGCCATAGTAGCAGTGTTTCAACAACGTGCATAACAGGGTAAACTAAATTGTTTGTTTAAGGTTTAATTTATTGTTGGTAGGCTACCTGTGAGATTATTGTGAAACCCTAGATAAAATTCCTGTAAATCCATCATCTCTCTTTCTTCTTCTTCTTCTGTTTTTTTTCTTCAATTGTTCTTTCTTTCCTTGAGTATACTTTTGTGCATGGTAACTCAGCCTAGCAATAGACATTTATCTTGAGTTATCCCACTGAAAGATATGTGATAGAGGTACAGTGGCATTTAAATTTAAAGCCAAAGGAAAGAAGAGCTCTCTTGTTGTGTAATTAAAACATATTCTGCCTACACAGATGAAGGGTTAGTATGAATGTGTTATGCAATATGTATCTGATTGTATAAATTTTACATTGTGTATGAATTTAATATGAATAAAATGTGAATGAATTTAGAATAGTAAAAAAATTAAGTCTACCATCACACTGTTATTTGTTCTTTCAATTCTAGTAGGCTTTCCAGGGGTTGAAATAAGATAAGGTTTTGCTAAGAACTATTTAAAAGTAGATCTGCTAATTATGGGTGCTTTTGCGTTCAACTCTGCTGTCTCAGGTTCAATTTTTGGAATCTTTGGTAGTTGCAGTGGTTTCACTCTGTTGGCTTTCTAGAGATGCATGACATATCTTGGGTACAGCAAGGGAGGACTTTGGTCTACATTGTCTGGTTATCCATGTTTGTTGTTCTTACAGTTTTTCACCAACAGATAGAGGAGAGATGCAATTTGTTCACTTTGAATTGTTACGTGTATCCATTAAAGAGAATCTTTAATTGGCTTGGGAGCTGGACTTACAGATTCGTATAGACTTAGGAGCTGGGAAACACTTGAGAGGTTCTTACATTTAGTTTTGGGCCCATTTTATTGCTCTGGATACAGAAGAAGACTGGTGCACCCTAAATCTGGGATCTGTAGAGAGGAAAAGATTAGCAGAAAGTAGTCTAGCCAAACCATTCTGTCCACTAAAACAGCGTAGTCCCAGAAGTCTGTTAGACTGAGTGACATTTTAGAGCCATTGCAGTACTAGGTGACCAGTCTCTTTAATATCTGGAGAGCACTTTATGGCAAAAGAGATCTGGGTCTTTAGCTTTGACCTTTGTAGGTTAATATTGAGCTGAATTTGGTGTTGTTCAGTGTCTGTGCTTTCTAAACAGGGAGAGGCTGGATTCTTGAAAAGAGACGCACTGTCCTTCACCTCTCAGCCATCTTCTGATATACTAGTTTTGATGAGGACTACTTTTTCTTCCTTTCAGCAGTGAAACGTCCTCTCCACGAAAAGATGACTGAGATGGTAAAAGGATAGCAGCTTGCTGAGTGTCACAGCAGTAGTGTATTGGGACTGTCATTCATGCAGACAGAATGGTGTAAGCGATGAGCGTGCTTGCTGGCCTTTTGCACAAACTCTTTGGTTTCCTGCAGCGTACTTTTTATTTATTTATTTATTTAGCTTGAGCAAATCATTAGAGTAGATCCAGTGATTTTTGGTGAAATGTAGTAGCTGTATTTAGAGTGGAAAAAAAGAAGTATCGTCAATGCTAGCTGCACTTCAGACAAACTGCTACAACATGTTGAAAACCAGAAAAAGTGTGCTACAGAAACATATGCTTTGTATCCTGTAAATATCACAGAAGTCTTGAATCTTGCCCTGGACAAGCTTTGTGCAACTGAATTTAGAAACATATTTGTGGGACAAGCATTCTTGGATGTTTGTTTAAATAAATAGTCTAGAGTAACTGCTGTGTTTGAAAGAATGGTCCCCAAAGTAGGCAGGACAGTTCCTAATCTTGCTGCCATGGATGAGTTTTCCTGTGTGGCTTGTGAGTTCTGTTGGTGTAACAGCCAAATGGAGGAAACAGTCTTTTTTATTCATTGACAAATTAGTGATTGGCCAGGCAACATTTTAACAGAGACATAGCTGAATCCCAACTGAGAAAATGGTTCAAAACAGGAGGGAAGACTTAAGCTTATTTTTTTACACCCAGAATTGAAACCAGTTAGTTTTCTGTGTAGATGTTCCAACTGATGAATTTGATATGCAGTCCCTGTGATGGTGGGAACAATAAAGAAGAGGGAAGCGCCATAAAACCACATGGAAATATGGATACTGAAGTAAGCTTTGGCTGAAAACACAAGTAAATAGTCTTCATCAGAGTGATGCACCTAAGTTAATAATGTGCATACTGACTTTCAGACTGATGAAAATACTGCCGAAAGCGTCATGTCTTAAAAGTATGTGTTTGTGCTAGCAGTTTCTGCTAACATAAGTAGACTGAAGAAAGCAATTTTTTTTGTACTGCTAATTGCGTTTTGTGCTGCATACTAGATAATAATGGCTGAGAGCTGGCAGTGAAGTCCAGCATGCTCAAAGCATATCATGTCAGACTTCACCTACACAAATGAATCGGACTAGATGGCCTGTGGAGGTGCCTCCCAACTCAAGTTATTCTGCAGGTCTTTGCAAAACCGGCAGAAACCCTATGGCTGCCATATCTGTCACCATTTAGCAGCAACAGAAGGCAGGGGAGCGCAGGGCACGTGGTGGGGCAGTGGAAGGAGGGCAATGGTGCAGGATTTCTGGGATCTCTCTGTCCTGGTGGTTAGTGGCAGCTTGCGTACTTCCAGCAGGGCACACTGCAGGAGCCCAGGCTGGGATCGCTGCTGGCTGCACTCAGCCAGGAGTCCAGCTCCAAATTTTGTACAGCATGAGACTGACCTGCCACAGGTCAGAGTGTATTATTTGAGGCGGCTGCTATGGGAGTTGTTCTTGGAGGAGACCTTCAGGTGCGGGCTGTGCTGGAACCTGTGCCTCGGTGCTGGTATGCTGTTTGGCTCTGAGCTGCTGTACACTATGTAGAAGCCTCTTGTTTCTGATACGAATCTTCAAGGGGCAATGAGATATTAATTTTACATAATCTAATGGGCATTTATCTGACAAAATACTGGACATGAATCATCAAGACAACATTTTGTGCAGCAAATTATTAGGTAATTCTTTATGACTTCAGCAAAAAGCTGTAACAATTCGGCCATCAAGGGGATCTTATGACATCTGTATTGATTTTATTTCAGATTTCTTGCAACCTACAATAGCCTTACAGACAAACACCTGGCTGGATATTTCAGCAATACCAGGATAAGACGACATCTTCAGAGATCAGGACTGGTGAGATTGAAAAGTTTTCTTTTCTGAGAAAAAAAAAAAATCCATGTTTATTTTAGTATGGCAAAAGTCAAAACGGTTCTGTTGTTTATTTGTTAGAGGTATGCGTTGTCATTGGTAAGAATTTGACCAGCTAGCCAAACATCTGAAATTATGCTGTGCCAGATCAAAGCCACATGATCAAACACTGACTGAGGGCGGGTTTGTTTAATCCAAACATTTCCCACTGTGTAATTACCCAGTGTTGTTCAGCAAGATATCACAGGGCCGTGGATGGGGCTGTGGTGCATGAGGCTGAAATCAAAATGACAGAGAGACAGGTAAAACCGAGCTCAGTGCTCAGCTCCATCTGCTGAGTGGTTTAAAGTCACTAGTACAGCTGAGGAAATAGTGCAGCTGGTATTGAGCACGTTTCACGATGCCCAGGTCCGAGGGCCACTTGGGCTGTGAAGATGCTGGCACGTGGGTGGGTGGTGGGTGATGGTTCCTCAGGGGTATGGCTGCTGCACGGCCCGGCATGCACCTTCGCTGCCAGCTCAGCACTGGAAGGAGAAGCTGCAGACTCCTGTTCCCTTTGTCAGACCCCAGACAGCAGCTGCCTCTGGCCCCCCAAAAGTGCAGCAGCTGTAGCAAGAGGTGATTAAATGTACCAACAGGGAAGCTGCAGAGACTTTGACAGAGAAGTTGTGTATTCGGTGCTGCCTTGGGCTGTGGGTTCCCCTCCAGCTTCCACTGCCCAGTCCTTGACAGGACTGATGGGGATCCATAGTTAGGTGGTGGGGGAACCTCACCTCAGGCTTAGTGAGGTGTAAAAAGCCTTCTGCCCACACCCCAAATTTCGTGGATTCCTTGCCCTTATTAGTGTAACAGTGTAATGATAGTGGCAAACTGAAAGATGTAAGCCGTATTGCCCATAGGTAGCATGGGCAAACAAGGCACTCATTTTCTGGTTCTCTTCGTGCTATGAATGAGACAGTCCTTTCTAATCACAACTTGTCCGTATTAAACAAGAAGGTTATTGGGCATAGCCGCTTATTTACAGTGGTAGGAAGAGATCGCAGTAATAGATGACATGGTGCGGTGTATGTATAGGATCAAGCATTTCAGCATGGAAAAACAGCATTTTTTTTGTGAAAGAGAGAGGACTTTCAGAGTTATGGCAGTTTGGCAGAGCAGAATCCTTCTGGTTGATGGGGAACATGAGCTTTGAATGACTTAAAAGATGTGTTTGAAACTGAACTGCATCTATTCCTAATGCTTTTAATCACTGTTGCTTGTAATGCAACAGTCTTAATGCTTATGTGCGTGGAACTGGAACAGTAGCTGAGATGGATTAATGATGTATGTAAATATTGGAGAACCTTGGCTTAGCCCAGAGCTTCTGCTCGGTACTGCAGTTTTAGTAGGTCATTACATATGGCACTACTTTACTGTACAGTTATGGTGATGTGAAAATGTTTGTCACCCTGCTTATATTTTGCATCCAGGCAGAAGAAAATATTTCTTGGAGAGGTTATGATAAATTCAGAATGTTTTATGTTTTTGCTCCTATTTCTATTTGCTTGTTGCAGTTGTCCTCTGCCAGTTCTTTCAGTTTGTAATTATACAGAATCAGATGATTGATTCTTCCGAGGCTTTTTAAAATGTGAAATCGTTTCATAAGCTACAGATTGTAACTTATGAAATCAGTGAACTTAGCAAGCACCAATTGAATCTTTGACTCTACTAGTTGTTTAAATAGCTTCAGAGTTGTTCTGCAAGTGTTTAATGGAAAACTGAAAGATTTGGTAAAGGTGAATGTGCTGAATATTTTTAAAAACACTTAAGCACTCCTAGGTGTTACTCTGTTTAGCAGAGGCAGATGCAACCCTTACACAGTAGGAAGGCAAGTATTTAATTCCCCTCCACTTAGGCAATAGCCCATAAAGAGTAAGGCTGAGCTTCAGCTCTTAGGAAATGTGACCGCTTCTCTCCTGCTGTCTTCATTTGGCTGATGGGGTCCATGGGATGAGAGAAACTACAATTCTGTGCTGGGAAGGTGAATTCCAGTACCATGGTGGAAGCAGAGATGGTGGTTATCGGGTGAGAAAGTAGTCCTCCTGGGAAATTGTGCTCAGTGTGGAAACATATTTTATTCTGTCTTCTCCTCTTCTTTCTAGTTAAGTATTGTTTGTTTACGGCAGATCTCAAGGAGTGGAAGAATAATACCTGAGAAAGAATACCGGCTAAATGCTATGAGGAGGGATCACCAGAGATATGTACAGGAGTGCCTGGCTCGGGCGATATTTCTTAAGGTCCTTGACATGGAGGTATGCATTTGCTAGTGATGGGTAAGCCTTTTCAGATGCTTCCCTTCTGACAGGTAGTGGCTGTTAACTGATACTGGAATGTTTTCTGTAGCTGTGCCCTCATGGTCCCATGAAAGGCTCTCCTCTGCTGGGAAAAAGGACAACTTTTATGCTTGATGTACCCCATGTGAAATCTCTACTGGCCTCTAGTTATGCCATACACTGTCCCAGCCTTGCTGTACTGGCTCACTTACTGCGCTTCGGTAGTCATCTGATGAACAAGGGAACATGCTGGTGGGAGTCCATAGGGAATGCTCGCTGGGTGGAAACAGTAGCACAGGTGCTGCATGGGAGAAACTAGAACCAGTGGTTCTGCTGAGAACTGATTGCTTTTGGAGTTCATTCCATCAGATGATAAATCTGTTGATACGTGCTAAGCCTCAGCCTGAGGAGCTCAGTACTGAGTAGAGGTATTCCTACTGGCCTCTCTAGGGCACCAGTCACTATAGTACAAGTGCTTTCTTACAGAGTTACAGTACACTAGTTAAAGGTAAGATTTTGTTTTAGTGTTTTGCTACAAACAGGCAGAAAAGAGGCTAAATAGCGTGACAGAGAGGATCTCCCTGGTTTGTGTCAGGTTAGTGGGTAGCCATGTCTTCCAATAACAAAGCTTTCATTTTGCTTTTGTTTTCATGGGCCACCGTGAAACACTGTCTCCATGTCCTCTCTAGCCGGCGTGGTGTTAGAGGCAGGGTGTCTCAGGTGGCCCTCTTTAATGTGGGGGATGAGCAGTCCTCGGAGGAGGAAGGGGTGGAGGAGAAAGTACTGTGCTACTGCTACAGTGCAGGAGTACGTCCCTTCAGGAGTCAAAGATTGCAAGAAATCAGCTGGAGCTATCAGAGTAACTCAGGTCCTTATCGGCTCATCTCCTTTTCCTACATAGTTGTAGGCACACAGTGCCCACACAACAGACAGTGGTAAGTGATTTCTCCAAAGAGCTCATGTAATTTTGAATGGAGATGAATGGAGATGCCATATAACAAATACAAAGGTTGTAGCTGGAGAAGTGTAGGGATGACAGCTTTAGTGATATATCTGAATCTGCCTATTTCTTCTGGTATGTGATGGTAAAACTAGTTAAAGAATTAATAGATTATGGGATAATATTCACAGGGCTAGTTTGTTTGAAAAATTTTCTAATCAAAATAATTTAAACATGGTTATGTATCTTATCTGAGTACAAAATCTGGGCACATTCCTGCTAAGTATCAAGGATGGAGTTGATCCCTACAGCTTTAAAAATTTTCCGTTGTTCCCTTGCCAATGTTAAGATACACAAGTGTAATGCAAATGGATTGAATCAATACCAGTTTTATAACAGGGTTCAATAAGGGTAATGACCAGGGAGCAGATAAGTGATAAACAGAACAGAAGCAAGTGTTCTTGTGTTCATTGACATCTCATTATGTCTCTTAATGAGATTCCTCTTTCTCTTACATTGATAGCGTCATCATCAGCTGGAAATAAAAAGGAAACTTGAAAATTCTATGAGGAAGGAGAGGGTGCAGAAAACCAAGGTGAGGCTTGAGTGATACTGAGTACTGGTGGGCCATGGCAGTTTTGCTGTGTTAAATAACAGTCATAATGAGTCAGGCCAGAGATTTATTGAGCCAAGTGTCCTGTCTCTGATGTTTATGGAACAGGTACAAGAAACAGGTAAGCAGAGGATGATCCCGCCCCAGGTTACATCTCCTTCTTCTATCTAGCAGTTCAGGAACTTCCATGCATATATCTGATTCCTTCTCAATCCACCTCTGCAATGTTCTTGGTTGTGCACTTTAATTAAGAGTTGTACAAAAATAGTACTTCCTTGCATTTCTACACAATAATTCATTTATCTGCTGTCTGACAATTCTGTTCGATGCTCCGTTGTTCTCAGTGTGAAAAAGTTAATAACTGTTCCCCTTTTCCAAGGCATTCATGGTTTTACATACCTCTCTCATATTCCTTCTCAGTGTTCCAAGCTGAAGAGCCTCAGTCTATTGAATCTTTCATACATGAGCCATTCCAAGCTTCTCATTACTGTTGCCATTTTTTTTTTTTACCTTTGCTAGTTCTACTATTTCTGTTTTGAAATGGCAAACCAGAACTGGATGAATAATTTAAGATAAATGGTGCAGTTCTTCTCCTAGTAATTCTAGTCGCTGTCTGCATTTGATTGTTGTTGAGCTCTGAGCTCACATTATCAGTTGTTTGCCTCTCCTGATGATATTTACCAGAACCAGTGTGTAAGTAATAAAGAGAGGTTTCAGAAGACTTCACTTTTGTGTCATGTAGGTAAGGCTTGATTCTGTGCTTGTTAGAGCCATGAAAATCCCACAGAAGTCAATGATTGTTTTCCCCATGGAGTCACCTGGATGCATATGGGAAAATTTATTCTCATTTTGGCTGAAATATCCTCAACATCTTATTTCTTTACTGGGAGCCAGCATACATTGAGGAGAATGCATTGAGAAGCTAGCTGCTTCTTTGAGCAGTTGAAAAACAATGTCAAATCTTTTAGAGTTTAAATAATACATTTCTGAGCAATTCATCAAGAAAAGAAAGGAGATTTACTTGAAAAACACTGATAACTCATAATTATAAAGACATTTACTGACTGAACTTCTGCTGCTAGAAGATAGAAGCAGCTTAGTTGTTGTGGGGAAGAAGTGTGACTAAGGCATCCTATTAAGGGATTCTGGACATGGATAATTTTGGAACATAATCCAAAACTGCTTCTTTCAGTAAGAAATGTAAGGGAGAAGCCTGTGGATATGTGATCTGTTTCTCTGCTGTGATGCCACATTGGTACACAAGAACCTGGCAAGAATTAGCAATGTAATTTAGTTCTTTCACACATTCAGTGAAATTGGCTGAGTAACCAATCTAAAAGGAAAGGAGAAAGATGACTGAGAAAGGGAGGATGAGAGACATAGCTCTCTGTTTCCAGAAGGATAGCCAGCCCAATGTGGAGCTTTTGAGAAGGAAAGGTAGGGAGCGGCAGCAGTCAGGGCAAGGAAGTGGTGGAGGCATTCAAATTTAAAAAAGAGAGACCTTCAACCAAACCAAGAATTGGGAGGTACGCAGAAACAAGGGCAGATGAGTTGAATTCAGGAGGATCAGCAGCTGGAGAGGGCTGCAGAGGAATGAATCAGAGATGGGAACAAGTCTTCATCTTTCTCTCATTCTCCCCTTCTTCCAATGATTTCCTTTCCTTCCTTAGCCAGTCTTCCATTGGGCCTAGGCAAGCTGATTGTCATAACTGTCCAAAGAAAGACGGACAGAAGGCAAGCTCAAACATTGCTGTTAGAGTATTTAGTACATCAGAGGCATACATTTTTGTTCTCTTAGGTGGAACAATCCAGAAGATCAGTGGAAGATGCTGTGCGTTCCCCACATCCACCACTCGGTCCCAGAAATCATTATGGACTTCATCCTTTAGTGGCTGGAGAACCAGCTAGTCATTCACAAATGGTGAGTTTTGCCAAATACTTCATATGCTGTAAAGTAAGCACACATAACCAAAAGTGTGCTAATATACCTATGACATCTGTGCTTAGTCTAGACTGTTGATGACCCTGATTGTTGCAGACTAGAGCCTCATTCTTTATCACTTGTGTTTAATTTCCTGTTTGCAGGATTATGTCATTAAAGAGAAATCTAGAGAAGCCAATGTTGCAGGAATGGCACATTAGAACGTATAAAAAATAGCTTTGCTTTGAGATAAATCTGCTTTAATCTTTCCCTTTTATCTGCCATGTCACCCAAGGTTGGGTATGTATCAGTACATTAAGTATTGTCAACAAATACTGTCACTGTAGGCAAGTTTAAACATGTTGTAAAATCCCGGAAACAATGGAGTTCTTTTAGAAAAAGGAGTTGAAGGGGTGAAATAAGGCTAAAGCTCACTCCAGAAGGCTGTGCTTTGGAACACTGACTCAGAAGATTCTTGATCTCTGTTAACATGCAGAGAAGGAATGTTAATATACTCTTGAAATACAATGATTCAAAAATCTAAGGTTAAAGGCGACATATAGAGTCCAGTTCTAACTAGTTCTCCATTTCAATAATGATAATTGGTGCCGACCAAAGAGAGGCTTCCCGTCCCGAATGANCCAAAGAGAGGCTTCCCGTCCTGAATGACCTTCTCCTTCCCATCCCGTACAGAGAGCACTTGGACCTGTAGTTGGTTATAATGGTGGACATCCTTCTCATCAACATCGATCCAAAGAGTCTGCCTTTCTTAAGACAGTGAGTTAATTTTTAATCTTTTTTTTTTTTTTAGATTTTAACATCTTTACTTGATATTCTGAAGGGTACAAAAGAAAAGGATGAAATAAATAAAACTAAGAAAAATTCTGAGTATTGAACAAAAATAGACATGCTTTTATTTTTCATTCTCTCAGTGTCCATGTGCTCAAGTCACCAAAACAGAGCATATTGCTACAGTTTCTATGAGCTCATTATGTTTGATTCAAAGCTGCACTGTGAATGGACAGTAACAAAAACTAGGTTTATGGCCAAGGGTTATTTTGAATGTTCCAATCTTTGGATGCTCAATTAGAGATCCCTGAAGGGGTCTGGCTCTGCAGAAGCAGAAGGTACTAGAAAATTAAGTTTCCTGAAGGTGCATAAGCACCTCTCATCACTTCTGATTGTCTTGATCAATGCTATATTTTTTTTCTGTATGCTGCTGCTCTGCACTGGAAACTATGCACTGAGATTTTCTAGCTGTTTTCTTTTTCCTTTTCTAGACTTCTTCCCATCGGCCAAATACAGCGCCAGGAAATATACAACACCCACTTCGACTCCAGCCACTTCATAGCTGTGCTGCATTAGGGTCTGTTCCAAAGACTTCAAGCTCTAAACAGAAGTGCCACGCGCTTGAAAATAATCAGCAGTTTGCTAGTGGGGTGAGGCCATGTTTCATTCTGAAAATAATGCAGTTTAGGGACAGCTTTGTAATACTGCTTATTACTGTAGTTCCCAGAACTATATACTTAACGCAGATGACACGCTTACCAAATAGTTAACGGCTTTTACTCAAACTCTCCTTTTTAACCTCCCCTTAATTTTCAAGACATTATCATAATGGTCTGATGCCTGGTTCTTGATCACAGCCAGGAAAAGTGTGATGACTTCGCTTTCATGGTGTAAGATCTGTTATGCAGAGAGGGAGGCAGCCACCCAGTTAACACCAATAACTCAGGAATATTTCCACACAGTCTTACAAGTTTTCATCTTCATCTACAGTTGCAAAGTAGCAAAAAACTTTCTTTTTTTTTTTTTTTACCATTCCTCCTAGTAAGCCACACTAGTGGGGTCAGAGAACGAGAACTCTTTAGAGTAACAAAACATGATCTTGATGTGTACGCAGTTTCTCTCAGGTGAGGTATGAACTTGTATTCTGTTCTAGAAAAGCATTATGTAACTGGCTTTATGTTCAGAGTTCCATGGGACTGGAAGATTTTGGAATGGGACTGTGGCCTGCTACCACTGACTAGCAGACACTGTATGAATAGCTCACTCCTGCTGTGCATTTGCTCTGTATTGTGATGGTCACCATCCTTTCTCCAAGAATTTTCTGGCTTTATCTAGCAGTATTATATATGTCTAATCTCAAATTATGGGTGATTTAAATGGTTTCTTTAATGCTTGCTACTGACAAAACAACTAAATCAGTCATAGATTATGAAGACCTGATGCAGAGCTCAGATCCAGAGTATGCAGTATTTGCAGTATTTTGTCTCTAGATGTGTCTTCCATTTTAGGGCCGTTTTTCTGTCTGCATTTCATCCTAAAGGAGTACTAAACCTCCACTACAAATGGGAAAGAAGCATTTTGAACCACACTTTTTGTAACTGGTGCCAAAGGATGCTATTATGGGAAGATTCTGTCTCCTTTGGAATTAACTTGCCAGTGGAGAGAACACAGCAGTGCTGTGGGGTTTTGCAGAATTCTATCTCCTTGTGATCAGGACTCTGCTGGTTACCAGTGGTACTTGGTTTACAATATTGTGTATATTTATGTGTGACATTTTCAAGCAACATGATCTTGGTTTCTCCATTCATGCCTGCTGCTTTGCAAATTGAAAAAAAAGGGGTTTAGCACAGAAATGTTCTCACAGAACAAAATCGTGGAAGTATGCAATTCTAGAAGTATGTGTGTTACTAAATGTAAAGAGCAGTCAAACCATGGTTAGTTCAATACGCTCAGTAACTATTTTTACGTGACCTTTTTAATGTGGTTAAAATTTTTTTGCAGGGGGAGAGGACTGGGTTAAGACTTATGAACTCAATGGAATATATGACTGGTAAATCACCATATCGACTCCCTGTCATTAACAATTATATGATACCAGTGCCACCTCCCCCCCTGGAAAAAGGAGACAAGAGTGTAAAGGCAATGAGAAATGGGGTGCCCAGAGCGAGACGATTTCGCCCCACCACTGCACCAAATGGCTTAGAGCAACTTTTAACAAAGGTAAGTTATCTCTGTCGACTTCTCTGTTTATGTACAGATATATTTCCTTCCTCACTGATGTATTCCGAACTTCAGAGGGATTTATGAAGCACCTAGAGTGTATGAAAACTTCATCTGTTACAGTAGATCTCAAGCCAGTTATGGCTCTTGGAAATGAAGTTGTAGGAACACAGGATTGGAACGGACTATATGGATTGTTAAATCTAGTCCCTGCAATCTCAAGCAATTCAATGCAATGGATTTTCGGTCCAAAATCTTTTCTTGCCCTTCTGCATGCTACAAAACAATTTTCAACTTAAGCAATTCAAGGCCTTTCTTAAAAGGCTGAAAGTTTCAAGTCTGTGCAGCATGTATATGATCTTTGTGTTCACCTTTTGTTTTAGTTTGAAGCTGAGCGCATTTTTGTGTGTTTTCTGCTGCAGAATTCTGGAGGATTCCCTAAGCCCTCATTACGCAGCAATGCATTTGTTACCATGATCTTTCTAGGAAAAAGCGTGCATTTATCTCATGATAGTACTGATTATAAAGATGAAATCAAAGTCTATCAGCAGCATTGTGGAGGAGAAAACCTGTGTGTCTACAAAGGCAGGCTGTTGAAAGGAGGTAAGGATAAAGGGTGGAAGAGTTCATATTGATTCTGGCAATATCTTTCTGGCTAAAATTTTGATGTGATATCAAAATGATTTCAGCTGAGCTCGGTCAAGATATGTGCATCCAGGGATTTTATACCATCTGCTTCCAAACTAAATCTGGATCTACTTTTTCGTGATTGAAAATGAGGTTACAATTACTTTTGCAAATTATGGTAGAAAGAATTTAGAGAACTGATTTAACAAAATACTGTGGCTTAGGTTAATTTTGTATAGAGATGTATGATTAATAAAATAGTTGCGGCAATAAACTGTCCTTAAATATGTTATCTTTTTCTGACTTGCTATAATACATCAATGCATGTTGTTTATTATTCCAGCAGGAAAAGTACCTAGTGGAAGCCCAGTTCCCATCTCTTTTATGTGAATGTGACTCCATCAGTTTCTTTAGGGTTACTCACACTGGTGTATCTCATCAGTAAAAGGCGAACTGTGTTTTGGGAAATTAGGAAGAGGAAATGACTGGGAGATTTTCACTTATGACGAAGAGAGCTATATCCCTCATTCCAGCTTACAGAACCGACTGTGTCTGCATTTGCATTTTCACTGGATATGGGAAGGTGGCGCAGAAATTCCCGCACTTCAGTCTGTCACTGGGGTTATGGATGCTCTGCAGTGTGCCCACAGATCTGGTTCAAAGACATTCGTTGCAGCTTTGTGCCAGTTGTTCATGAAAGTGTCCTTTGTGTGTGCTCCTGTTGTCCTGAGCCACTTTCACACCTCTTAGGAAACCTGCTGGAGTAGTGTGGCTTCCTCCCTACTTGTGTATGCTCAGTTTACTTTGGAAGGACACTATGAGTTGTGATTAAAGGCATTACAACAGAGTCTCTCCTGGCATGGAGCTGGGTAGCAGCCTCCGTGCCCTTAAAGCTTGGATGCCTAACAGTGCCCTTGCAGAGTAGCCTGAAAAACCTCCTGAAAAATATTATCTTTTGGCTGCTTAGTGTTACTGTGAGTAAGACCATATTACTTCAGGCCCAGAGCCACTAATATTGCAGCTCTACTGACCTGGAACCTGGATTGCACTCTGCAAGGTGCTGCACTGTGATGAACATGTGTATTACACTGCAGGAGTGCAGCATACTACTGCTCTGTACCATGTAGACATATTCCAGGATCCTAAACTTTCTGTTGTTAATGTACACTCTTGTAAGGCAAGTGGCAAAGTCAATTTTTTTGAGATAAGAGTCTCTGGTTTCTATTCCTGCTGTAGCAGTGACTGGCCAAACTGGTGGTGTATTAGCTTGTCACAGGTGTGTCCATCTTGGTACTGCTGGGTTGGGAAGAGGTAAGACTGTTGTGTTCGGAGGAGGGTAGAGTTTTACCAACTGATTAATACAGCTGATAATGAAAGGACCTGACCTCAGAGGGCTGGGTGCTATGGTGATGATGCAGATGACATACAACAAACGCAGTGGGCTGACACTAAACTGTAACCTTTTTTATTTGAACTCTTTCCTTTCTGTGGTTACAGAGACCTTTCAGTTCATCTCAAAGAGGCACCATGGTTTCCCGTTTAGCCTCACCTTTTTTCTCAATGGGATGCAAGTGGACAGGTTGAGCTCTTGCTGTGAGTACAAACATCAGAAGCGTTCCAGGCTGGGAGGCAGACATGGATACTTCGGGTTTCTCAATGTGGAGGGAGCATCTCCTTGCTATAGGTACGGAGACAAATGCACTTCGTTCACAAGGTCTTAGCAGCCCAGTTTTTAGAGTGTTTATCAATTGTTTCCTCTTTTTCAATCTTTCTGGCATACCACAGGCCTATAGAACCTGGTCAGTTTCAGAGTACCCTTTGAAATGTGCATAATTGAGCTTACCCTTCAAAGTCCTACATTCAAGGATGTCATCAAAGTCAGCTGACTTTTGTGCTGCCTCTTCAAAAACTCTGTGTAGTACGCATAGCAGTGGACAATGTTTGCATCATAGCACTTGATCTGTCAGGAGGCAGTCAATGATTCATCAACAGCAGAGTCTGGAGGAATAGGTGTGGTGTGGTATAAATATGCCACCCGCATGTTTCTGGTGGAATTGATAGGGAAATATCAAGAGTGCTGTTTAGTAAACTGTAGTTTTCAGGGTTTTCTTTGTGATTGTGATAAAAAGATCGTTTATTTTTAAACAGCTTTGCCTCTAAAGTGGGATTCTGCTGTAATACTCCTGGCTGCAGAATATGACAGTATTTAATGTTAGCCATGTTTCAGAAAACAAATCTGTGCAGTAGAGTTCCATTCTCTTGGGGCAAAAGTCAATGCTGTGAGCAACAATTGTGGTTTTGCAAAAACGCTTTAATTTTAGTATAATCTTCCTTCTCTGTGTTTTTTCAAAGTCGTGTCAGGCAAGTAAACTTCTGCACCCATGGATAATTTTAAAAGTTTTTTCTTCTTTTCATTAAGTTATTTTTAAAACAGCAGCAAGCAGTTTGATAAAGAGAAGAAGAAGAGAACCTCCACAGAGCTATACTAATTTTTTTAGATAAGGACTGAGTTCTGAGGAAAAAAATCTACTTTATTGTACCATATTTTTCTACTCTAAACTACTGTAGAACATGATTTATGTAAATGTATTACTTAGTAAGCTGATAGTAGTGAAAAACATTTAAATTCAGAATGGGTATAGTGGCTGTACAGTTTAGGAAATGCCTACATCTCAACTTTTCTGCAATTTCTAGAAAGATTTGAAGTGAATTTTCTGAATTAATATAGTCTCCTGAACTTGGTTAATTTATTACTGAGTCACCTCCTTCCAGCTTTGCCCTCTCCATATAGTCAACCTTGTCTGTTGACTACAAAACATCTCCATTAAACAGATTCACCCCATAAATGACAACTGTTTTCACATCTCCTTCAGATCAAATGCAGTAGTATTTGTTTTCTGTTTTGAGTATGATTCCACATTAACACATGAAATACCCACTCTGATTCTCAGCGAAGATCTGAGTTGATTTTCCCTGTTGGGTTAAGGCTTCAGTTAACAAAGAGGTAATGCCACAGTGATTTTTACACTGATGTTGTGATCCAGGCACAATTTTCTGCTGACCTAGGTCCAGCATTTCTGCACAGTAGAAGTGCTTCAGTATCTCAAAAGTCCCTGAAAACATACCAGGAATAAAGTCTCTTTTTAGAAACCGTCACATTTACATTTTATGCCTGCAAAACTAAAAGGTTTCTAGACTAAATGATGACAGGATGTTTCTCAGTAGTTTGTAAACAGCTGTAATGTGAGGAGAATTGAATTCAAACTTTACATATGAAGAGCATTTTGGGTGGAGGATAAGTTTTTAAGACATAGTCGTTTATGAAGAAAATACATTTATCCACAGGGGTTTAAGATTAGTTAAAGTGAAATTTCAAGTTTCTGTTTCATTCTGCCTGCAGATTTGAATCAACTTACTACATGCAGCACAAAGTCCTGACACTCGTAGGTGGTGTAGAGTTGCTCATTATGTCTGCAATTAATGTTAAGTCGGGAATAGGAACTCTGGTCTCTTACTTGAACCTCCCAACCATAAGACAGAGAGTCTGGCACTGCATTTTATGCAAGAGGAACAGTCTCAACAAATCATTCAGAGTGCTTTGTTTTTCAGCTGTTTGGGTTTCTGTTAGATAAAAACAGAGCAGAAATTTTAAATAATTGAAATTCAATCTCCCTCTTCACCCACAGTTATTTGACCCAGCAGACAAATTAAAAAATGTCATATTCATAAAACCTGGGTTATCACTTTAAAGTTAAACAGTTTAAAGTGTTAAAGCAGGATCTGGATCCAACATACCTCTGACCTGGACCTTGTCTGTCTTTCTCAGTGATTATATGTTTGCAGATCACGCTTGATGTGGCTTGAAATTAACGAACACTTTTGATAATTTTGATTTTAATCTGTTTGTCCTTCAACTGTCACCTTTAAGTGTAGATAGCCTTACTGTTCTTCAAGGGAGAACTGCATATATGTCTGTGGATCACTTGAGGATTTTAGGGTGCTTCTCCAAGTGAGTTGTTGTCAGTATCCTTGTTGTCTGAGAGGTGAATTGGAGGCAGATATGTACCTGATTGCATAGCTGGTAATGAGCTGAGTAGCTCACTGTCTACTGCTTTTCTATTGTTCAGTGACGGAAAAATGTGATACGTTCCAATTCTCTTTGTTTTTTTTGTAGGTGCATTATTGCAGTGGGTCTGGACAAAAAGCTGTCCCCTCCCAAAAGAAAGATGGAGAAGGACTGTGAGGAAAAGCAAGTGGGTTCTTGGAAAGATGGAGTGCACAGTGAGCCAAGTGATAGCAGTGTTGAACAGAAATCAAGCAAAGATTCGGTGTTAATCATCTTACCAGGTCATGAAGCAAGTGCGGAAATCATTGAAGACAAAATGGAGACTGGACAGGAGTACAGCAGAGTAGAAAGCAAAAAACTATCCAATCGTGAGACTGAAGATAGTCAGGAAGACACTGGTAAAAATGGTACAGTATTCCAAAACACAAACCTGGGATGAAAAATAGGAGAGGATAATTCTGGAGAAGGTATGGGATTGTGGGCCTCCAGCTTCGCCTGGAGGTATCCTGTCAACTCATGTGTGAGCAATGTGGTGAAGATGGTTCAGTGGCTGATAACTGTATCTGGGCAATAAACTTAGTGGGGCTCCTTTCGCCTAAGCAACAAAATGAGAGTATTTTGCAAGAGCCAAGAAAGCGAGTGAGGCAGATCTGAGAGGCTGAAACAGAAGCCTGAGGTAGATGGGAAAGCAAGAGGAAAGTGAGGCACAGTGAAGGGGCAGCAGTGAAGATGGAATGGCAGCAGGGGGAGAAGGATGGATACAGCAGAAAGAAGAAATGAGACTTTGTGTGGGTAGGGGGACAGTGAGTCTGAGACAGGACATTGGCGTAAGACGGATGGAGAGAAGATGGTGGCTGTAGGGGCAGGAGGGGGAAAAGCCTCCTGCTACCTGATTCTAGGAGGATGGGAGGGAGGCACCAGCCATGGCTGGAGGTGGCTGTAGGCTGGGCGCAGAAGGGGAGGGGAGGGGAGGGAAGGTGGGAGGAACACATAGCAGCAAAATGCCAGCAAGACTGTGAGCCAGATGAAATACCTTGGTCTTGTATCTGTTGCCAGTGGCAACAAGATGCTTTGTTCACTTAATGCTCTTTCCAGTCCCTTCTCCACCACACTGCCCCAAGCACCATGTACCTGCTACCCACCCTAACCTCCAGCTTCCTCGCTTGTTTGAACATTTATTCCCTCTGCCCCAGGCCTCCCAGCTCACCTTTCTTGTCTCCTCTGCTCTGACCCTACTGGGACAATCGTCCTTTCCCTTTACCTAGCGCTCCCGTTGACAGCTGTAGCTGGCTGACCTTGCCCCTTTTGTTTGAGTCCCACCTGGTTTCTACTGACAGAGATTTAAAAACAAAGACCCAAGGGATGTTTCGTGTGGCAGACAAAGATAATATTTGTGGCATAAAAATGAAGTGTGGCAGCTCCAACTTCGTGCTGAGAGCGTGCCACTTTCCCAGTACCACCTAAGGCCAGTCTCTCTCGTCATCAGTCTGTGTACACCTCAGCCTGCCCCTCAAGGAAGAGACAGCTGGCTCCACCTGTTCTTTCACTCACCCCGTGTTAAAATGCCTTTCTCAGAGTAAGTCTGACTTGGAGAGAGATTTTCGTTCCTACTTCCTATTCTTATTTTGACTTTCATAATTCTGTAGTGCTACAGCACAGCTTCCTTGTTAGTCCTAGTGGATGTGTTTTTGTGATTAATCAAGCCTTTTTCATTCCAGGGTGGTAGGCACCTTTCTGACAGTTACCTAAGGAGGCCTCACTTACAACAATGTAGTTGGAATCTCAATTGATTTTTAATATAGAAAATAAATCTACTTATTCCCTTAATCTTCATTGTCTGGGTAACTGTTTATCTGCTTAATTGCTTCTGCATCAGATATTCTTCACTTCTGTCTGTGGCATTCTGTCACTTCAGGACTTTAAAAACACTAATTAAAAAAAAATAGTGAGCAGTTATGACGAAAGGTGAGAAATTATGGCCAAGAGGGACAGCTGGTGTGTCAGCAGTGACAGTTCTCTGTCACGATGTGGGTGTGTTGTCTCTCTGCTCCAGTGAGCTAGTGGTAGCAGCAGAACTACAGAATTTGAAATGGAAATCAGTGACACCACTGTGCATTCTGGTGCCTGGGATTTTAAATAGTGCAGTCTTGGCTGGAAAGGAAAGGATGCTTTAATGCATATGCATGAAGACAGTTTTTACCTATAGATCTGAGCAAAGTTATCTATTTTATGTTACAACTTGTCAGGCTAGTAGCCTGGGATGAAATCCAGACCCTGTTGATGCAAAAATGGTAATTCTGCTGTAAGCTTCATTTGTAGCAGGATTTCACCTGGGAACTGAATGAGCATATTAGAACACTGCGATAATAGAATTTTCCTCTGCAGCACCCTTTGGCTGGATTTAATTAATTAATTCCATTTGTAAGCCACTTCTTTGTTAATTAGCTGTGTCAATCCGTATTTATCTTACTTTGCACTACCATATATTATCTTTCTCCTCTTTTCTCTATTGCTTCTTTTTTTTTTTTCTCATTGCAACAAGTTTTTCCGCTGTAGTAAGAGACTGTCTTGCATTTTATTTCTGAGGTTGCCTAAGTCTTAATTCTTCTAGTCCTCTCAATGGCTAATGATTTTTTTTCTTTTGTTTTTAATGTATTAATCATACTTGGTATATCATTCAGTATCTTTATTGCATTTTTGCTACTCTATCTATGAAAAACATGATGCTTTTTTATGATAATGTGCTCTTACAATTCCTGTCTGTGGTTTTAGATTCTCTCATGACTTTTTAAAAGAGTGAGCAAATGCAAAAGGAAAAGGGAATTAATGAAGTTAACCTTTGTATGCTGAAGAAGAACTTTAGTAGTTGTGAATTCCATTTCCTGTCTTACAGTATGATTCTTTTATTTTAGAGTATGATGAAGATTTTGAAGCAGATGAAGAAGTTAATGAAGAAGGACAGACTGGTGATCAAAAGAATGGAATGTCAAAGTCATCCCCAGATGATGAAAAACATAATTTAGACTATGAAAAGGCGAGTAAAAACTCATCACAGAAGGCACTGCAGACCTCTGACAGTGAGAAAGATGAAAGTGATGGATATTCTGACAGTGACTCAGAGGATGACAAACAAGGTTAGTTTTTTTCATAATGAGGCTTAGAGAAGTCGACCTGATGCTTGTTTTACATTTTGTGCATGTCCAGTAACGTATGTTGAGTCTGCGTAGAAAAGATCATGCAACGCCTACTGAACTGGTAAAAGATAGCTGTCTTATCTGTTCTTATCGATTCTACCATCCGTCACCGAAATACAGCTAAACCCACGGGGCAATGTAAGCATGTGCCAGCTTACAGCAAACATTGCTGAACTGTTTAGTTGCAGAAGTGGAGATGGTGCCTGTCAGCAAATTAGCTCTAAATACTTGGGGCAGATAAGCACTTAATGGTCATTGACATCCAAGAAGCTATGACCACTTACACCTTCTGAGGATGTGCGCTTTTATCTGAGAAGTCACGAGGAAACCTGACACAACACCTTGCATTTTAGAACTGCTGTCTTTAATGACCCTGAATAATCAGAACCTCAACTTTATACTCTGCTAGATCACTGGTTCTGTTCTGGTTCAGAGAGGAAAACGCCATCACTTCAGCTGTCCACGGTACTTGCAGTGGTTAGGCAGTGGTTGACGGTTCTAGTTCAAGTCTAGCAGTGAATAAGTACGAGTGTGAGTCAGTATGATATTCGATGATTCTCGATCCAAATGTAGGTACAAAAGTGTGCAGTGAAGTGCCCTAGACCGTTACTATTATTAATTCAGAAAGATTAAACTGTTCCAGAATAATTTTTTTGGCATAAATAGCATTTTCTGTCTCATTCAGTTTTTTGAATCTGCAGCTCTAAGGTTTAATGTTTTAACCATTGGCCTTCATGTGTTCCAGGCTGTGCATCTTCATAAATAATCCTATAGACAACTAGCTGTCAATTTCTCGTTTATTAGACAAACAATACGAGAATTCCATTCACCACTTGGTGAATAAGCAAAAGTGAACTTCCTCTTCCTCATGGCGCGGTGGTTTATTTCTGTCTATTTCTCCCCTATGGCTTTGTTAGATCCTGAGCTGACTTATGTGCCTCTTGCTTGTCATAATATACCAGGATTTCTCCATTTACTGCTGTTTTCAAATTAATTCATTTATATTCCTTACATTTGACAGTCCTAATGTACAAGCTGTTTCCCAAGTTAAATGTAAACATTACTTTCACATTTATATGTTGAGGTGAAATAAACAAAGGCAATACAGCTGCTTGTGAAAAAAGTTGCAGCTGTGAGAAAGATCCAGTCTTTTTATAGAAAGTATAAAATCCAACAGAAATTCAAATCAGGTTTGAAACATTATAAAATCATTGCAGTGATCAAAAAGAATCTTAATTTTTGTTTTCTTGTGATAATCAGAAATAATTTGTGATTCATGAGTAATCAGTACAATTAAACATTCTTTTCTGATTGTTAGTGATGGTGTTATGAGCTTTTTTGTGACTGTAGTCAGTTGCTTCTCAAGTTGTAGCGGTGTGTGATGATCAGGTGAAAGCGTGTGTATGCGTAGGTGTGTATAGGTAGAGGGAAACAGCTAATTGTAGGGGCCTTTCATGGCTACCTGTACATTAAGGCCTTCCTGAAGGGCCACTCTTATTCACCTTTGTTTTTACTGGGATATAATAAAGCTGCATTCACCAAAGCTCGCTAACTCAATATAAATTTTTCTATGATGAAGAGAAAGGCTGTTGTGAAGCCACCAGATCATAAAATACGGATATTTAACATCAGCGACTAATAATGTTGTCAACTAATAGCCACCTTGACAGTCTTTTCTTACCGATCAGCTGGCAGGCACTGGTGATGGTTTTTAAATTCATGTTTGAAATGGCTTGCTTTGTTCTCCTTTACTGCAGTAGCCCAGGATGTGTTTAAATCATTTACATGCTCTGTGGTTTTAAGTAAGATAGTTCTAGTCTTCTTTCTTAGCAGCCTGATTTGCTGCTTCTGTCTTTTACATCAGCACACCAATACAGTATTCACCAGTTATTATCTACATCTTGTTGGCCAGCCAGTAATGGCCCAGGCAGCGTTCCCTCTGTGTAAATGAAGGGAAGCTGTTTTCAAAGGTACTTTTTGATAAGCTCCTGACATGGAATCAGTTTTCTCTTTGGCCCACATAAGCGTTGACTTCCTAACCTTCTTAACAAGACTTTTGGTGTAAGGAGGCAGACAAGCTGGCTTTATGTCATTATTCCTATTGTGTTTGCTGAGGATGTAAGAAATAGATAGTATTCTAATTTGGGATTTGGTATTTTAGTGTAGGGAATGGTTACCCAAATGTTGGATGGGGACCTAGAGGGGCTTTCAGTGGTCTAAATATGTAAGTACAATAAATAATGGAAAAGTGTAGATGATTAGGAGCTCAGGGTACTGGTGGAAAAGCCTTTTTCATAATTATTTGTTATGTTCTGAATGCACCTGTTCTGTACTCTGAGCTCTGTTTGACTGCTCCCCAAAGGTGTAAGGGACTGTCAACAAGAAGAACAGGACTTCTAACATTTATCTCCTTGGGGCAGAAAGCCTGAAAGAGTTCTGTAGTCCTTATTTAGCAAAAGTAGATGGTAGGCTTTAACATTAAATAAGGTTATTAAGGTTACTGCAAGCTTCGGGTGACATTTCAGATCACTGGAATTTTGGATTTCTAGGGGTGTTGCATTTAAATTTGAAGGTCAGGATGATCTTATTGTTCTGGCTGTAGTGATTAATCTTCAAACAGATTTTTACACTCAGGATGATAGAAGTATTCAGAAATCAGTTGACATCTACTCCTTTGAGCTTGCACAGTTTACAAGTACCACTGCAGTGGATCCCAAATTGGAGCAGGACATTTCCTTCTGAATGAATATGAAATTTGTGGTGGGAGGGGTTTATCATCTCCCAAATGCTTATTTCCTGTTTACTTCACAGCATTGGAATCCTCAGGCAGTTTTAGCCAGATTTGTTTTTGGTTCTTTAAAGAAAATGGTAACTTTTTTGCAGTGTTTTTGTTAGCTGCTCTAGGCATTGATACATTGACACATTGATACATTAAACACAAAATGCCTGTGGTTTTTCATTCCTGTTTACTATTTTTTTGATTTTTGATGTTTTTCTCTTTTGTAATGAAATCTTTTTACCTTTTTTTTCCACCACTGAACAGAAGAGGTGGAGCAAAGGGAGGGAAAAGATGCGTTTTTTCTCCCAACTGGGAAGTAATAATAATTTACTGAAAAGTAAGATACATTTGTAATTTTTCTTGGTAATTGTAAGGACAAAAAGAGCTTTCTGTTTGAGTGAAATATCCTTACTCTCTGAAAATAGTCTGCATGGAGCTACTTCAAGCAACGCTAGTAGTAATCACTAGTTCCATTAAAAAAAAGAAAAAAGAGATTATTGAAGTATCTAATAGGCCTCAAAAGTAGAACATTTTTCTGGATATTCGTTGTGAAAAAGACTTTCTTTAATTTTACTCCAACATTTTTAATTATGCCTTTCTGCACATCCTTAAACAGTTCCTCTCCTTTCTTTGTGTTTACACTTACGAATTCTACAAGACATCGTATCCCCCACCTGAGTAATTTTTTCCCCCAAATACTACATATTTATTTTTTTCCTTGTAATTGAATCCTTATAACTCTGTAATATCCATCTCTTTTCCATTTACCCAAATTGCCTCTTCCTTAATGTATCTAGTTGTGCCAGAGGGATTCAGAAATTAATATGCTACCTCAGGGGAAACCTCTGTAAAGCAACTCCCTTCCTCAGCCCCCTGAGTTTTCTAGTTTTCTGGAGGATTGATGCTCTGAGTGGGATTCTCTGAATGGTGGTTGCAAAATTTCTTTGTATGACATGAACATTGTATTCTGCATGGGTTACAGTTCTGACGTGGTAATAGCAATGGGATCTGGATTTTATGAGTACATAGTGTGGACAGATTGCATTTCATTTTGTCTCAGCTTAGTTCACTATATTATTGCACTTGTTCAAGAGTGCCTGAATTCAGTAGGACCCATGGGTCAGTTCAGCCAGCATACAGAGTTTTACACTAATATCCAGATAACTGAGGAGCCAAAGATGTTACTTTTGCATGCAGTATTATGAATGACACATAAATAAAGAGCATGTAAGAGAGAGCTTGGCATTCAAATCCTTGTGGACTGTAAGCCTGTGAATAAATTGGAAGGAATCACTGACAATTCCCATAGTACAATATGTAAACTGCATATTTGAGTTGTTCTCTCCCTGAACTTGCTTGTTTATATTCTTATTAGTGTCCTTAGGAAAGATGATGTTTTCTGGAAGTTTGATCGCTCAAGGGAATCTAAACATATCTACCATTAGAACACAGCGTCAAATCCAGGGAATACTGGAAGTGACTGGAAGTCATTACCAGGTGGTGGCTGTTCAGTAATTTGTGCCTGAAATACATTGCAGTAGAGACCCTAGAGGACAGATGTCTGCCTCACCTTTGGTATCACTCATTGTCCTTGCTGTCAATCTCTGTGAAGATGACAAATTTAGAATGAGCATATGCCTGAATAATAACCTTCCCAGAGATGCAGGCAGCTTCCTCACAACACCACTAAAGCATGCTGGGAGGTGGAGATGTACTCTGTTCCTTCAAATGAAAATTGAGGAGTTTTTTTGAAACCATAGTCTTGCATCTATACAAGGTAATCCATTAATGTAGGATTGCAGTTTCCATTCAAACACACCTACTTTGTTCTTGTTTTTTTAGTTAATGGGAGTAGCTGACATATTTTAGGGAAGTTTTAGCTCACATATTAGAGTTTTTTGAAAAGCAATCCTGCAAAGTTTTCATAATACAATTGCAAATGAAAAGGATAATTTAAAATATTACCAAAAATTGCAGTGAGCATTCCTCAGATGCACAGAGGAAGAAGAGTTGTAGAGGCTGCTGGAAGATTGTGGTTTTGGGAAGAAATAATGTCGCACAGATTGGCTCCTGTGGCTCTGGGAGAATAGCTGTTCAGGGACAGATCGTGGCTCCAAATCCTACCTCTGGTCTTTGGCTAGTAGCAGATGCCTAGGAAAAGTGTAAGAAAAGGGCAAGACTACAGTGCTGCTTCCCCACTGTGTTTTCCCACCACTGTAAAAACCTGATGTCAACGATGGCCCCTTTTACTTAGTAGGCCTAAGTGACTTTTTCTTCCTTGAGTTTGACTAATCTCATCTTGAACGCATGTGAACTTCAGACACTGGCAATGTCCAGTAAAGCAATAAGCTCTACTGTTTTGCTAAATGTTATCGAAGAATTATCACTTTTTTTTCCCCTGCAAATTTTCCATTTATGAATTTCATATGATGCTCCATGAATGTTTTATTAGAGAATACTATGAGCTTCATTTCCAATTCACCTTGAATGTTTTACACATGATTTTGGAGATCTTTATGATATTCACTGAGATAACAGGAGTGCACGGAAGGACTGTTATTATTATTGAAATCTTTTATCAAACAGAGCTCAAGAAACTGTTCTAAAACCTGTCGTAATCATATTGACAGGGGCTTTCGGAAGTGTATTTTTGTGTGATTGATGGAGCTACTCAGGTTCATTTCCATTATCAGAAAAAAATATATTAAATGGCTTTGATTTTAACACTGATACATTTGGGCAATGCTGTCCTATTACCTTTACTGGAATTTTGTCATGATATCCTCAGACGGTTTAATTCAGAGGTTGATATCAGACGAGCATCTGTCTGTGGCCAATGAATGCAAAGGTCTTAGTGACAAATACTAAAATGAAATTGTGTTTGCTATTTCTAGACAGGAGGTCTGCACACTCTCTCTCATCCACCGGTAGTCAGTATAGCAGTGGAGGTGACTCTGATGTTGAAAAGATGAAAGAAAATGTTAAGTGCAAAGATGAGTATGATATCAAAGAGGCATCTGACAACACAGCACATGCACAATATGAAAATGAGAATGGGGAAAATAAACTGTTCAGAACAGAGGACAATCAGGAAAGTTTTACACTGGAAAAGGAAGGAATGCATGAAGCAAAAAAGACAAAACCAGAAGATATAACAGCAATGGAAGATACCGAAATTTTTCATGAAAACTTAATGACAATACAGCATCAAAGTCCTGAAGTTAATTGGGAACTCAAACAGGCTGGGTTAGTAGAAAGTAACATAAAGGAAGATGGGGAGAAGAATGCACATAACAGGAGTGACGACGGGGAGAAAAATGTTCTAGTGCCTTTGGAAAACGATATGATGGAAGTGGAGGAGAGAAATGAAGAATCTCCTCAGCGTGACGAAGGAGGTGGTGAGTACAGTCCCTCGGCAGAACTGTGATATGATCCGTGCAAGCAAGCGTTGCTGTATTTGCCTTTATACTAAGTCATGGTGCAGCGTGGGGAATGCAGTTGCTGGACTATTTTCAAGCTACTAGAATACTCTGTATTTCTGTGAGCTAAATAGCCAGAATGTAACCTCATTTTTTTGTTTCTTTTCTAGTGTTTCCAGTGTAAGGCTTTGGCTATTCTTTTTACTCCAGTAGTTAGGTTTCACATATCATGCAGTTACTTTAAAATCCCAACATACTTTATTACTTATAGGAGAATCGGTGTGCCAGATTGGGGGATTTTCTTTATAATGCAGAAATAATAGATTAAAAAAGAACACCAAAAAATGCCATGTGAATCATGGTGCAGCAGATGAGGATCAGAACTACATTAGTAGTTCCATGGTTGTTTTGCCTCTCTGTCATGGATTTGTTGGCAAGGAGCAAATCCATTATTTGTGTGACGCCTCAATTTGTTGATAAAATGAGCATCTTGTGGTTTCAACCTTACCTTTATGAATAATGGGCAAGTAAAACAGGGTTAGCCACATAAACAAGGTCTGCATTATTATATCTGGGTAAGGGGAAAATGTAAGCCCTTGCTTTGCAATGTCATTCAGGTTATGGGGGAAATGTCTTCAATGCTGTTAACTCAGGCAGTATGAAAGAATGGTCATCTGCACTGGTGTTTACATAAACAAGGAGAGCCACAAGCCGTGGTAGATTAAATTTTCAATTGTCTTTCTCTATGCTGGATTTGCAGTGGAATGCATAATGCTTTTCGTTTGTTTCAACAGAAGTTTTTGGTTCTGTTTCTATTGCTTTCTGTTCACTGCAGTGCATGTATCTAAGACGTGTGTGGAATAAACTCTTTGAATGCTGGTGCTTAATGCTTGGCAAATCTGTTGCTGCTGGGTTACTTTGACTGTCTTGTGCATTGCTTTTGCTCTGTTATGCATTCAGAATTGAGTCAGTAAAGACAGTAATATACTATTCATTGAATAATGCTGAAGTGTTCAAAGATTTTTGCTTCTGGAACCCCTCTCCTCACTTGTATGAAAGGAACTTCAATTGAAGCAGCTTCACCACTAGACTCAGATGAGTTGAGTAAGGACTGTTGAAGAAGAAAGAACTTTAAAAACATAAAGGACAGAAAATTACATGGTAATACAAAACCAAAGAAAGATCAGTTGAATGCATCAAGCTAGCAATCTGGTGCTGAGTTAGCCTAAGACAATAGCATTGTTCTTAATTAGCATAAATTCCCACGTACTTACATCCAACATACATGGTTTTATGGCTCTGGGTTTGAACAGAGAGCCTCTGTCAAGTACAGATAGATTGTCCAAATGTTACATAGGTAACAGCATTTACTTCTTAGTCAAGCCCTGCATCATCTCTGCTGCCAGGAGACTACCTGAGATTCAGAGATAGATCAGATCAAGTAAGGACAGAAGAACAAGAAAAATCACTGAATCATAAAAATTACAGATAGGGAGGACTTCCTAAATTGCAAACAGCTTTTTCCTCTGTCCATATAGGAGTTGTCTGGGTGAGTTTTATAGCAAATAAAGAATTGCCAAGAAGTTGTGTCTAGAGCAATGAAAGAAAAAGCTAATACCCTTTTTGAGAAATAATTTGCATGTTGAAAGAAATATTGTGGGGGTAACAATGCTCATGTGGGAATCTTAGCTTCTTCTAGGCACTTAGCACAGTTGCAACCATGACAAAGATTCAAATTCCAAAATTTAAGGATCTTTATAGTCTTAAAAATATGCCTGACAATTCCAACTCCCACTGCTCCAGCCCTCTGAAGGGCTGAGGGCTAAGAGCCCCCAGAGACACCAGGAAGGCTGCAAAAGCTCAGTCCTTCACTGTGTCAGCAAAATTGGCTCTCAGTCCGTTCTTGGGCTTCTGTTATTTTCACACAAATTTCTCAATGGGGCTGATCATTCTCATTAGCCTTCCACCCTCTGTTTGCATGAGACTGTTATGGCACTGTTTCTGTTTTGCCCTGATGAAACCCATTGTGCTCTGCTCCTGACAGGATTTCTCCTAACCAGTGCCATCATTAACAGTGCAGAACTAAATTATCAGCGTAAATCATATATGCTGAAGGAAGCAAAAGTTGCAGAATGCTCCTCTGGGGTTATTCAGCTGCAGGCTGGGTCTGTGCAAATCATAAACAATGGTGTGACAAGATCTGTCAGAAGTATGGAAATACCTGGGATGGGCTCCTGCTGTGCATCTTCTGATCTCACTATGCTCTTTGTGACAAGGGGATATTGCTGACTGCATGAGAGAGAATTATTGTGAGCAGTATGTGCCGTCCTTCCTTGGGCTCTGTGTTTTGATAGACTGTCAGTTTCCCCTTTGTCAAATGTTACACAGGCAGAAAACTGCAGAGAATGTGAACTGCCAGGTAGTCAGACTTCAGGTCTATAATCAGGTCAAAGCAAGACAGTGTGCACAATACCTAGCAAAGCATTTGGTGTTTTAGCGAGTCTGAAGGAGGTGCTGCCTGGATATCAGCCTGAGGCAGGAAAGGGATGTCTTGGAGCAGAAAGCTTCTTGTCTTCTCTGCAGCGGTGGAACATCAGAAGGATTCAAACAGACTGTGCACTATTGCTCAGAGACCTTTTTCAGGATCTTGGGTCCCAGGAGCAGCCTTATAAATGCTCTCCTGTGAACTTCCCTGATCATCTGTCATGGTTTCTTGCAAAGAAGATCTTAGCACTTCTCCTAGGTGAAATGTCAAAGCAGCAGTGAAGCCATCGATCCCTTTTAGGACCTGTGGTACAGGCAAAAAGGCCTTCATGCTGAGCAAGCGCCTAACGTTGACAGAAATGGCCTTTTAAAATTTTCTCACGCTTCTCTTCGGAGCTGTGTGGGTGTAGGGTACTGATTGGAAAGGAAGGATAGATGTAAGCAGATAGTAGGAGAAACCACAGGAGGAAGGAGAAGAAAAAATAAAAACAAAAGTGAAAAAAAAAAGAAAAATAACATACACGGGCAAGTAGAAAGACAGAATCAACAGTGTAGAAAAACCAACTTCATCAGGAAAAGGTGAGGTGCACAGGGTGTGCAGTAGCAAGAGAGAAGCAAGGATTTGGGAAGGGAAGAATGCAAGGTCATGGCAAGGAAGACTGTAGGAACAAGACCTCTCCCACTCCTCCTGGAACTTTTCATTGATGCTGATTCTGAAGCAGCAGGCAGATTAAATTCCATATACACAGCTACATGTGTAAAAAATCAGGTGCTTTTTCTCCAGTCTCGGAAGAATTGATAACCATTTTTCTTAATATAATGCTGGAGGGAACATTCAGTTAAATGCAGTTACACGTGGTTTGAATACTTGACACCTAGCTGAGCGATTCACAGAAGACCTGTGCAAACATATGTCAAGGCAAAACAGTATTTCCATGGGTTAAGTATGTTCTTAAATATGGACAGATGTATCCTTCAGATTCTGGAAGGCTACTTGTCACTCCATAGCAGAGGCGGGTGGGCAATTTGGATGAGACTAGAGGCCAGGTCTATCAGTCTTACTGTGCTTATTTTTAAGCAGCCTATTATCTTCTAGCAGACCTCCTGGCAGCAGCAGAAGTGCCCAACAGATCAGCCCAGAGCCACATTTCTCACAGTAGTTTGTGTCTCACGGTGACAAGAGAAGTTGCTGTTCACAAGAACACAAGAGGCTCTGTCTTCTGTATTTCACTTATTTCACAGCTATCCTGCACTCAGATCTGTTCTGTAATAGCTATTAGAAAAAAATGCCTGCCTAGGCCTTTTAATATCCATTTATGGATTTGATGTCCATGAGTTCGTCTAGTCTGGTTTTGAATCTTCTAATACTGCCAGCCCCTCGGTCTCCTGTCACAGCAGGTTCATGCTTCCTGTCCTGTCCATTCTTTATGATACCCAAACTTTTGGGTACCTTTACTACATGCTCTACTGCAGAGTGGCCCAAAGCCAGGCAGTTCCTTAGTGTAGGGGCATTAGCTTTCTTCTTATGGCTCCTTACGTTTATTTTAAGAGAAATCACAATAAGGTGTTGTTTGAAAGTCAAGATACCATACCATGTACCATCTCTTCATCTGGGCTGTGAGTCATGATCTAGCCAGAAACATGTTTAGTGGTTTGCTGTGGCTGCTTGTTTCAGTTTCTGTCTTTTGCAATGGAAGCCCAAGTAAGGATTCAGATCTGTTTTTCTCACTAGATGAAACCTTGCTCCTGTACTCCCAAACAAAATAGTTTGCCTAAATAAAATGCCATAGGCTGATTCTGGGAGGATCATTGGTGAAGATAACAAAAAGTATCTGTGTTGTCACTGAGAGCTGATGTAGAACTTTTCTGTAGATGTCTAGAGGCAAACTTGGAACCAGTAGTCCCTGCAGCACTTACAATGCGCTGATGATTTGACCAGTGCACTGCTTCATGTCACGTACAGTAATAAGATGTAGAAATGTTGTGATTCTCTCCTTTATGATCTGAAAATTATTCTTGACATTAGTATTGAGAACTAGCAATTGACTGAGTTACTCCCAGTTGATCAAAGCCTTGATTGTTCCAAGCTGTGTAGGAGCAATATGAAACATGAACCATTGGCACCCTGGAAGCAACAAGAGGAGTTAATTTAAGTCTCACGCTAACAGTGATAACCTGAACAAAAGCAGGCAACCATTTCAGAGATGTACTTGAAGGTCCGTGATTCCTAGTGGGACACAGTGTACTGGCAGTAAAGGCCATTTGGCAGTAAAACCAAATGTGAGATTTGATTTTATGCTGTCAGCCTATACCAGTGTCAAACTGGCAAGCTGTCTGTGTAAAAGACTCTAAACCAATAACGACAACAGAAAAGGAAAGATATAGAAGACTGATGGAACCTGAAGGGAGAAATCAGAGAGGCTGGATGGGAGAGCTTTCAGGGAAGAAAATGAAGAGATTGGTCTGTGTACATAACTGGAGTGCTGCTCATAAAGAAGTTTAATATCACAAGCTTAAAAGCCTTTCAAGTAATTACCCAGAACTCAAATCATTTACAAATAAAGTAAATGATAGCACAGTATTAACAATAATGTCAAATGTATGACTAGACTGTGAAGCATCACAATCATTGCGTTTGCAGAGCAGAAGGTAACTTCCTGATGTATTTATAGATAAGCATAGGTCTTCAGTCACTTGTGTTAGTTTGGGGAATTGAGAAATCATCAGAAATGTACTTGGGAGCTTAAAATAGAAATATGTATTTTAAAAAAAAATACTTATGGAACAATAACAGTTTTATGTCTATTGGTCAATGGTGTTGCTTGTGTGTTGAACCCCCTCATCCTGACAAAAGTAATCTTGCTGTGCCGTGAAAATGTTGTGGAAGATTGCTGCTCTGTATTTCAGTAGATGCTCCTGCATGAATTTTCCCTTTTTTTTTTTTTTAATAGTTGTTTCCATTTGATTTTAACCTACTTCAAAAAAGTCATTGCTGGTGAAGATTTACTGGTTTCCAATCAGGTCTGCACTAACATTACAGACTTTAAGCCAAGCTGTGATAGCTGGATGACTTCTCCCCTCTTGCTTTTTGATAGTTTCTTTCTTGCTTCCTCTTTTGTGATTTTCTGATAGTTTTTGAAGATTGCAAATCAGTCCAGGAGGAAATAGCAAAGGCAATTGAAAATGATCATCGTGTGAATTCTGAACCTGAACCTAAAGATTCCAGTGCAGATAAGGAAGTAGATAATGCAACAAGTACAGATCGTGATACCAATGAAGGTGAGGCTGGCTGCTGATCAGGGACATAGGTTAAATTTTATTTGTTGGAAGTCTTTTTATAGAAATGTTTGCCCTTTCCTGTCTAGGCTTTCAAAACCTCCTTGTGCTCTTTTCTTTCCTAACTTGTATAAAATTGGGTGATGACTAGCTAGCTCCTGTAGTCATGTATAATTGATGCTTTTTCAGCAGTTATAACGATCGTAGGTAAAGAATCCAGGCCATGAAAAAACTGGCTGCCAGTCAAGAAATCAGCTGTGGAAAGCAGGACTCTAGTGAGTTTCCCTTTGCTTCCAAGTAGGGTGAGGCCTCCTGGGGTGATGTGGTGTCAAGACAGGCAGGATGGGACTGTTTACATAGGATGTGAATGACAGACTAGGAATGAAGCTGAACTTGATCTCCATGATGTACCCTGGTTGTCTCCCAAACTCATCTCCCAGTTAGCATAATGGGCACTGAGGAAACTTTAGCTCAATCTTGGTGTCCTCCAGGAGTGTTTCTGGTCCTTGCAGCCCTAGCAGTTTATTCTTGGAGACTTGATCTGCTTGACAGAAGAGACTTGCTTATTGTACAGGGGGTATTAAAGCCAGCCCTCCTGCTGCTGAAGGAACTGGAGCAATGAGTCATAGTGAAGGTAAATGTTAAGATTCTTTCTCAATATAGCAATGAGATTGAAAAAAGAAAAAAAGGTAGATTAAGACTGACAGAATCTGCACTGTTGCTCGTACATTTCTTTCATCCTCTAAGAATCTAAGCTGACAGGAACTGATCATATATTTTTTTCCAGTTGCCGGTTGTGCACTGTCTTGTGCTTTGGCATGTAAATCCAGGGTGCTGTAAATTGTGGTGTTTTTTTTTTTTGCTGTTTTTTTTGTTTGTTTGTTTGGTTTTTGTTTTTTTTTTGGTCAGCAGGGAGCCTTTTTTGATTTTCTTCCTCCACATAGTCGAAGAACATAGTCTTTTAAGGATTGTTGTCTTTCATCCAGAAGGTGTATACAGGAGGCTGGAGATTCCTCCTCTTCTCCGGTCTGTCAGTAATTTTTTTTCTCAGTAATCCTTTCTCAGATGAGATTGCTTCTGCCTTGGTCTCATCAGCTGACCACAAAAAACTGTCTATAACATTTCATTTCAAAGTCCAGTAGTGTCCATGTGTTGGTCTTCACAAACATCTATGGTTCTGATGCATAAGAGCAGGACAGAGAACATGTAGTTCCTGGGCAGCATGGCTTCTGTGTCAATTGCCCCTCCAAACTTGGATTGAGACATGCTTACTTCCCAGGGAGATGGTCTTCGGAAAGCCTGGAAGCTCCTCGTTGTTAACTGCTTAGGTTTGCACAGTGCCTCATTTTGGATACTTTAGTGTTGAAGCAACTTCATACTTGCTGTTATCATTCCCACCCAACGCAAGACCTCACATTACAGAAGGGAGTACTTTGTAAGCAGCAGCAGCCAGAGTCAATTAGCTCCTCTCTCTGCTAATGAAGCAGGTGAACAAGTAGACCTTGCCACTCATGATATGGTGTCTGGTTTCTTTTAGACAAAGTGAACAAAGCACTTTTCTATTTTACGGGAACTGGCAAAGTCTGTTACAGTAGACTTTGTGCAATATTAGCAGCTGGACAGTTCAGACTATGCTTTTGTGGAGACACTATGTCATGGTTTTGGCTGGGATAGAGTTAAATTCTCTTTGTAGAGGTTCACACAATGCTGTGTTTTGGATTTTTTGATGAAGATAATGGTGATGTTTTCAGTTGCTGCAGAGCAGTGTTTGTACAGAGCCAAGGACTTTCCAGCTCCTCGTATTGCCCTGCCAGCGAGGAGGCTGGGGATGCACAAGAAGCTGGGAGGGGACAGGACCAGGACAGCTGACCCAGACTGACCAAAGAGATATTCTACACCATATGACGTCATGCTCAGCCATAAAAGCTGGGGTAAAGAAGGAGGAGGGGGGGGGATGTTGGGAGTGATGGCATTTGTCTTCCCAAGAAACCATTACGCGTGGTGAGCCCTGCTTTCCTGGAAGTGGCTGAACACCTGCCTGCCCATGGGAAGAAGCGAAAGAATTCCTTGTTTTGCTTTGCTTGCGCGCGCTGCTTTTGCTTTACCTAGTAAACTGTCTTTATCTCAACCCATGAGTTCTCACACTTTTATCTTTCTGATTCTCTCCCCATCCCACCTGGGGAGGGTGAGCGAGCGGCTGTGTGGCACTTAGCTGCCTACCAGGGCTAAACCACAACACACTAGTATTTGACTCTGAGTTGGGCTGACAGCTGGGGATGTTTAATTTCATTTTGCACCAAAACTTCCATTAGAAATGTTTTAAATGATTGCAAGTTACTGATTTTGATCGTGGGTCAGACCTCTCCTGTATTCAGGAGGTAGGATTTTCAGTGTGAGTGCTGTAAAATATGACAGTGATTGACAACTAATTAAGAAAAACATATAGACAGACACACGCACATATATAGATGACACAAAAGAAGAATTTTTACATATAAGGGGCAGGAAGCTAGCAGTACAGATAAGCAATACTTCTGGTGCAAGGCGCATCTGCATGAAGGCATGATTTCTCCTATTGCAACACGCAATACGTAGCTATTAATTTTGAAGTGTGGTCTAGTGTTCAGGTAGTAAATAGTCTGGTGGGAGAAGTCGACCTGCTGTGCTCTCTCCTCTCCTCCCCTCATCTTCATTCTCTCTCTGGAAAATTTCTGCTCAGCCTGTCCTTTCTTCTGGCTCCTTTACTGTCTGCAGCTACTTGAGCTGCCTTATGCACCTTCTGCTTTCCTGTGAAGCAGACCTGCTGAGTGAGCAATCACATCCAGCTCTGAAGGGCAGGAAGGGACGAGGGGCAGTGGGGAGTGAGCAAGGCCAATGGAAGGGTAGGGGAAACCAGACATGAGCTCCACTCCTCTGCTGGCAGAGACGGGATGGACAAATAATGTCCTCCAGGCCTGTTGGTCACCTGGAATCTTTAGCTGCCATTCCAGAGATGGGTTTCAGTTGCATGGGTGGTTGCCCAAGCAGACAGCAAAAAGCAGTAATTGTGGAGTGCATCAGTAGTGCAAGAAAGTAAAATAAGACAAACCGTGGGAGATGGTTTGGGGCAAGACAGCCTTTGCCCAGCTGGAGAAAGGGTAGCTTGTGAAGGACATTGCTCCTTGCTCCTTTCACTGGCACAAAACCTCCCATTTTCTACAGAATCAGAATCTGCCGTGTTTGTACAAAACACAGGTGCAGCAGCACAGGCTGCTGGAAGTGCCTGCCCAGGGACAGGTCCTGGAGCACCAAATTCAATGGGGGCATTGCTGTTAAATTCCCAAGGGGTAGGAAGAGGCCCTATATTACTCCCCAGGTATAATTACAGAATACATGGGAAGCAATTACCCACTTTTTATGAACAGCTGTATATTCTTCCTGTGTATGCATATTTTACATGAGCAATTTACCACCTATTTCTGAATTTTTGAATGTTACTATCAAGCTTGTAGCTGTTTCATGTACACACCTGAGCTGCCTGCTAGGCAGGTGAAGGGGGGGGAGAGAGAGGGAGGAACAGGCAGAACCGCCAGAGCTGAAAGCCAGTCATACATTGACATTTTTGCTTAAATTAGTCATGCCAGATGCCAGAATGGCAGCACCAGAAACCTAGTCAGGGCACAGGTGCATGATGAGAAGCAGCATGGCAAGTCTTCTTCTTGTCACCATGCTGATGTCCCTTCATTGCTTGGGAGAAATAACGTCTTTAACCCTGTAAAACAGCCTTAACATTAACACAGCTCTCAATAAAACTAATGTTTTGATTGTGTCTTAATAGCACCAGATGGAGCTTTCTTGGCAGAAGGAGCAAGAGCACTTGACATGCAGAAGGCAGCAGAACAAGTGGCTCGAGAAGGGCGGATGGCAGGGCAGAGACAGGCACTTGAGGAGGAAGGCTGCATAGCTGAAGAGGGAGATGCTCATGCTGACGAGGCAGGACAGGAAGTGGCACAGGCTGGAGATTTGCTGCCCAAGGAAGAGGCAGTGGCCATGGTGCCGGCGGCACGTCAGCTTGCTGTGGAAGGATCGGCACCTGCCAGGGGCACCTTGACAGAAGGAGACACTGAGGAAAAGGAGCCAGGGAGGGGAGTGCTGCCTGGAGCAGAGGTGGCAGCTGGGGGGCAGGAAGCTGTGACGAGGGTGATGGAGAGCGCGGGAGCACCAGAGGAGCAAGCGAATGAGGGAGAGGAACTGGCAGGCGCAGGGGCACTGCAGGGCAGGGAGGCGGAAGGGGCAGTGTCCAGGGGTGATGAGGGAGCCAGGGAGGTCTCTGACGGAGGGGAGGCTGCGGAGGGGGCCTCCGAGGTGGAGAGGGCAGTGGGAGCGGCAGAACCTCTGTTGAAGGAGGTGGTGGGTGAGACTGTGTCTGAAGCAGAGGAGGCTATGGAGGATGGACATTTTGCAGGGAAGGGCATTGTGGAGGATGCTGTACCTGAGGGAGAGGAGGCTGTGGAGGATGCAAACTTGGCAGAAGAAGAGATTGCCAGGGTGGCTGGCCCTGAAGGAGTAGAGGTTGTAGAGGAAGCTATTTCTGAAGGGGGGGTTGCAGTGGAGAAACCTGGAGCTCTCCTGGAAGCATTAGGGGATACCGAAGCTTGCACAGGAGGGCAAGAGTTCCTAAAGCCAAATGAGTTTTCCCAGCTGAAAGCTTCAGAGGAAAAATGGGCAGAGATGGAGGAAGCCGCCATACAAGCAGCAACATCTGAGGCTGACAGACCACTGGGAGTGGAAGAGGGCTCTCTCCCAAGAGCAGAGGAGGTGGTGGAGGAATCTGTGGACACAGGCAAGGGTCCTATGTTACAAGTAGCACCTGGATTAGAGACTCTGGTGGATGCTGGAAGGGATCCTGCAAGTGAGAGGTCATCTCCATTGGAGCAGACAGCAACAGCAGAGGATGAGGAGGGCTCAGCAGAAGCACTTTTGAGTGGAAACCCGTCTTTGGGCAGCAAAGCAAAGACAGATGGAACAATGGAAGAAAAACCTGGTGGGGTGGTTATGGGAGTATCTGCAGAGAGAGCCAGAGCCAAGTCAGGAGGCGAAGAGGTCATGGGTGGAGCGGCAGGTCCACAGGAGCTGGTGGCTGGGAAGCAGGGCTTGCTGGAGCGTGCTGCAGAGAGGGAGCGGGTAGCACTGGGAGTGGGGAGAGCTCCTG
>VXAL01013519.1:79773-98878 GCA_013399475.1 Chauna torquata | reverse complement strand
CAGCAGCGGCAGAAGGGGCAGCAGCTGAGGGGAGGGGGGTGGCTGGGAGGGATGAGGATGGGGCAGCCACTGGGGCTGCGGGCCTGAGCCAGGCGGCAGCACCGGGGTGCGAGGGGGCGGCGGGGCCCCCAGGCAGGGGCTGGCCAGGGGGCAGCCGGCAGCGGCAGGCANCAGCGCAGGCAGGAGCGCAGATTGAAGGGAAATGGTCGGGCCTCGGTGAAAACACCCAGAAGAGAGAGGTTGAGGGTGTCTCTGAGGATGCACAGGGCGACTCCAGGGCACAGAGGAAGGAAAGTCCCGTGCGAGGCAGTGCAGACGCAGGAGCCGCCGCCATGGACGGGAGCTGCCGAGAGGTGAGTCCTGCCCGGGCCCACTGCTGGCATGCTCCTCTTCATGTCCCCAAGCTTGTGGCTGTTGGGAGCAGAGGATGTCTTGTATTGTCACTGTCCCTTTTCTTATACCCCCCTTAATTATCTGCCACTGACAGCTGGGGTACGGGATGGCAAATCCTTCTGCATGGCAGCTTCTGCCTGCTCCTGAAGCCCGGTTGTACCTTTGCCGTGTTGCTAAGGCTCGCGGCCCGCCGGTCCTCACCCCTCCCGCCGCGCACAGCGCCCTTGGCTCCTGGCAGCACTGATCCTGCTCCTGGTGCTGCCGGCAGCATGGAGCGGCCTCGGTGGCACCGCTGCTGCTGTCGCTCCCCGTGAGCTCCGTGCCGCAGGCCAGCGGTGGCAGCCAGCTTCTCTGGTTGCTCTGGCGTCTGTGGAGGAAATTTACAGCGGTATCTCTGTACCGCAGTTTAGCATGTTTTCTGTAAAGCTAACGTTTTCTTGTCATTTCCTAGGATGTTGTAAACCTGGATGCAGCTGTTGTGCCCTCCACTGGGCCCCAGGACAAGGAAGAAACTGTCCTCTAAACTTTTTCTGCAGCTCCTTCAGTGCTGTTTCCTGCAACATTTACACAGCCCACTAGATTTGTGCCCTTCAGGAAGTTCACTCCTCTATTTTACTTGCAAGTACCACAACCGTCTGTCACATTTTACTACAGCAGCTTCTCAGTGTGCAGCCGACAGCTCAGATAAGCCTGTATACGCCAGCCTGGAGAGCAGCACTCCTTTGTAGTTATGAATGCCATAGTCACAAGGACTGTTTCACAGCTGCCACGCTTGTTTCTTCCAAAACCCAGAGAAGTATTGCACTGGTGAACTTCCCCTCCTGCCCAGACACCCCTTGCTTATGTTGGCTGATGGGAGCAACAGCTGAGGATAGATGCTCTGTATGTGTACGTAGGACTACAAATATATGTCTGAGAGCGTATGTGCTTGACTGTATCTCCTCGCAGCGCCTTTTTCTGTGTGTTATGTGGCTTTTTAAACTGCAGACTCTTCACTGTGAGATGAGTTTGTGTCTTCATTGGTGTGCACAGGGCGCTTGAGCGCGTCAGCGGTTTGGTTCTGGTAAGGGGCACCGGGGTGCTGCAGCGGAGGCGGGGAGCGGCCCTGTCACGGGAGCGGTGGCCTCGCACCGGGCTTGTTAGCCCTGGCCGGGCGGGGGGAGCTGCAGGGGGCAGCCCCGGGGGCACAGGTGCGGCGGGGCAGCTGGCAGGGAGCGCTGGCACACTTCAGGCATTCTCCGAACTTTGAAATGCTGTTGAGAATTGTTAAATCGGAACAATCGGTACTCATATTTGTAAAAGAGCAAAGCCTGAGCCTTTTGCTTTTACTGATGTCAGCTGTAGCGCCCCGGGCCCATGCAGTCTGCTGTGGAACCGCTGCCGGTCCCGTGGCAGCGTGTGATTCAGAACAAGGCTGTTTCGGTCCCGGGTGGGCTGCGGGTCTCCGCCGCCGGTCTCCCTCTCAGCCCTCCCACCTCTGGCGGGACCCTGAGGTCCTGCCCGCCGGGCGCGCGGGGTGGTGAGCACAATGGCACGTGGGCACCGCGGGCACTGCTCCCGAGGGCTGCGGGGTGCGCTCCCTCTGCGCTGCCTCAACTGTGACTGGGTTTTCAGATCAGGAAAGGAGCTGAAACGAGCAGGTTTTGAATGGTTTGTTACTGTAAGTTATTTAGGATCAATACACATGGGATAGGAAATTTAAACATGACCAAGTAATTCGTGTTTTTTTCCTCTTGTACTAAAGATGGTTGCGTTTGTATTTTCAGTCTGGATACCAGGAAGTGCTTTGAGAGACAAAAAAGACTAATAGTAGTTTTATGGTCATCAGCAGCTTAAACAAAGCATTGATCCTCTGTTGGAAATGTTCATTCTGTGCAAGATAGGCAAGATTTGCTTACAGATCATGTGTTTGACTTTTTTTCCATTCAGCAATGGTCTTTTCCTTTTAACCAGGGAATGTTCTTAAAATCAGTATTGCCTTATTCTCTGGACCAAGACATTTCTGGTGTTGCTCAATATAAAAAAGTACGGTAAATAGATAATCTGTGTTTACATACTCTACAGTTGAATACACCTGGTATATGAAGTGTTTGGAATTTAAATTCATGCTAATTACCTTCTCCAGAGTTGTTTTTTTTTTTTTTTCTGTACATATATGCACACCTGCACATTTACTTGGGTCTATAAAACAAAACAAAATAAAACAAAAAACTGTATCAGTCTGTGTAGTTCATTGAATTTTTGCAAATGACTTCATTGTAAGAATAATACTTGGCAATCAAGTAGGGTCTTATCTTCTGTAGTTCTCTCTGCTTTCTAACTGAATGACTTAAGTAATATTGGGTTGAATATTTGTGCTACCAAAACTGTATCATACAGATATGCATGGAAAGCAAATGGATATGGCTTGTGGGCATGACCAGACCAAAGCAATTTACAAATGCACCTGCATACACATGGGTTGCTGCTCAAGTGTTACAGATGAACACAGGCAAGAGGGAGGAGTGCAGGGATTTGCCTTAGCAGTGATTCCCTGGAAAGTTCAGGATTAAAGCTAAAGCTGTACTTGGGCAGGTCACAAACCAAACAACTGGCTTATTTGACATTTATCTGCTTTACAGAGCACAGGATGAAAATGGGAAAGGTAAAAGGTTTGATTTGCTTGTCATAGACGAGTGCCAGCGTGATCAGCAAAGCATGTCAAAATGCTGTTAAATACCCTTGCTCTGCAAAACAAGAGCACCAGGAGCAGGGTCCCAGTGGGGGATCTGAGGGAGGGGTCCCTGCGGCTGGCGGGGCAGCAGCCCTGCCCCAGCACATCCTTTCCGGGACTGCTGGGCGGCAGCAGGCCAGGCAACAGCGGGACCCCTGCCCGCAGCGCTGCATGTGCGGCTGCCCAGGCAGGGGTCTCCTCTCAGTGCAGCCTCCTGCCTGCCACTGGCCTCTGCTCCCAGCACTTCAGCCGGGAGGGAGGGTTTTTTCCTTATGGGTAGAAGCTTCCTTTAAAGAAATCTGACATTCAGAGCATGCTGGAGGTGCATAAGTGGCGGTGTGAGTTTGCAGCAGCAGCAGCAGCAGCAGCAGGCGTACCTAGATCCTTTCCAGCCTTTTAGAAAAGAAGGCAAGAGCTGGTCACCAAGAGGCACCTGAACTCTCGAGGCATTCCCGGGCTGCAGAAGATCTGAGTCATCAGGGAAGTCCCAAATGAGCAGGGCAGTAGTGACTGTAAGGAACTGGAAAACTGATAATCCTTTATTTAAAATACTTCAAGATGTACAAGTGGCACTTGCGTGTATGATTTTAGCAATTAGGGAAATGCGCCCTGTGGTTAGGAACATGCTAGCTCTTACAACTTCTTGTATTGCTCTAAAAAAACCCACACTTCCAATACTCTGGTTTTACAGACATAGAAAAAAAAAATCACATTTCCCAAGAGCACTGTAATTTCTGAGCTCGTATCATATTGACGACATCATCTGTTTTCTCTCATGCTTCTTTCTCTGACGGACTTATTTACAGGATAGATGCAGGAAGGTTTCGTCTGTGGCAAGAAAACAACCCTTACCCCACGCTGACTGCTACTGCCCAACATCAGACAGTTTTCTCCTGCTTTCGTGCTCACCTTTTCACTCGCTTATTTTGCATGCAGGCAGTGCCACAGGCAGCCCAGTGCTGCCATGGTGTGATGGGAGCCAGATTTGCCCCTTGGACATCATTTGGTTTTATGTCTGGGTCCTTTATGGCAACAGATTTCCAAAATGGTCAGAGGATTTTAACCAAACATGGAACTGAGTTGAATCTGGCAATTTCAGCTTCAGAGAACTATTTGACTCCACTTTTTTTTTTTTCTTTTTCTTTTTGCTTTTCTGCACTACTGCTCATGTCTCTGCTGAGGATGTACTGTTTGTGTACTTTCAAAATATGAGTATAGCTGTAATCTGGGCAGGTGGAATTTTGGAAAGAAGCAAAACCATTGCAATGGATAATTTTATAGTTTTGGGAATGCTACTCATGGTAATTTTTGCTCTCCTGTCCATTACTAGTTAGTAATTAACTTCAAAGTGAAAAACTGAAGGTGGCACTTAGGGTGTAACAAGATGTGCATGAAAAAAGAGACTAATTATTAGACTGAACACATGTGAGAAAAGCAAACTATGTAACAGTGTTGCCACTGGCAAAATTAATTTTTGGCTAATCATAAAGGCTTTTTTAACTCCCTGAAGTGTCAGGTATTCTCAGTAGCTTGTCACTGGATGCTGATGCTTGTGCCCCAAATGTGTTAGTATTGGCTTACAAAAATTACATTAGAACTTGTGACCTTAAACAAGCTAAACAGATGCATTTCACCGGTGGGGAAGAAAAAAATGCCAGCTGTGAGCTTTGCACACTGTAAGAGAAGGATTGTTTGAAGTCCAGCTTCTGGAAGCAGGTACCCAGCCCCTGCCATCACTAGCACGGGTGTAAGAGGGTCACCACCATCACCTGGAAAGGCAGCAGTGGGGAGCACCTTGCAAGCAGAGTGCGTGTGTGTCTGAAATACCTCCAGCACTCATGCTACAAGGTGGGTTTCTCTGGCTGGGATTTTTGGCAGTGTTTTGTGTGCTTGGCCGCACAAAAGGAGTGCGACCAACCCCTCTGCCTGCCTGCAGGTCTGTGCCAGCCAAGCCCTCGAGGTGCACCCTGCCATGCTGGGGCTTGCCAGGGTCTCCCAGCAAGCAGTCAGGGCACCCTGCAGGAAAACACCCCCATCCCCGTCCCCGTCCCTGTCCCGGTCTGGCTGCCCCCAGGCCGGGTGTCTGCTGCCACGGCTGTGCTGCACAGCTGGAGCAGCACAGTCACTGCTGTGAGACTCCTGGCTGGCACTTGCTTGGCTGGACACCAGCTTATTTTGATGTAGATCGTCTATTACTGATATGTTTATCATCAATATAACAATTTGAAATATTGCTGCAGCTACAGGCACTGGCTGTTTTTAAAAGTAGGATAAGAATCCTCAGAGTGTCTCACTGTATAAATATTTCAATGTGCTGGGCTCCTTTGGCTTCTCTGGGAATGGCACAAACTAATTCCATTCCTGCAAACAACCTTTAGAACATGTTCCATTTGGTAATTTACATTTTGCAGAGTTTTCATTTGTATTAGTAACTGACCACTCCTATGAAATGTGCTTTTCCCCTGCACCTGATATTTCTTCAATAGAGACCAATTAATTAAGACATTGTTTTCTTCAGGGAGCCAGTTACTTTAATTGCTAGTAAAGTTGTTCACAAGTTGGACTTGTAAAGAGCTTTTCAAACTGTAAAAGTTTTGCTTTCAAAAACTTTCTGACTTTTTTTCCTGTTATTTTCAAGTGTCCACCTCTGACACTTTACAAGGAAGTGCTCAGGGATCATACAAATCAGCTCAGTTGCAGGTGTGTACACGGAGTTATTAATGCAAGTGAAGTCTGCTTTCCTTGCTCTATATTCTATTCTCTAATCCAGTTTAGTTTCTAATTTTAAATGCACTAGCTGTATTAATGAAGTTAGTACATGCTTGTTTCAAGCAAGGGTAAAAGACATAGTGCAGACATACTTGTAAGAAAACATTCCTGTTGAAGCAGAAACTTTATGCTGGAACTGATTTTTCCGATGCGACGATCCTTTCTGCCCTGTTGTCATCTCATACACTGACCAGTGCAAAAAAATGGGATAACTAAGGAATGAGACTGAATCTCTGTCCAGCCCTCCCTCCTTCAGCTTGTTCCCTGCCTGTGCTTCGGTAGCTCTGCCCTATGAAATGTCTGGTCAATTAGACGGGCAGGGAATTTTCCTCAGCATCCCAAATGCACCTTCTCCTGTCTGCTCTGCACATCTTTCCTCAAATCATGCAAACTTCCAGTGTCACTTTTACTTTTAGAAAGAATATAACATATTTCCTCCAGTTGCAAAGAAACCTGGATGTTGTTTTGTTGCAGTGTAAGCATTTGTTCGTTGCAGTGGAAGGACAACAGAACAGCTGAGTTCAGTGTGCGCTGTTAGCGTGGTGATTGACCTGCAAGGTGTTAGCACCATGGTCAGAACTGTTTGTTAGCAATGAGCTGGAAGATGTTCAGGGGACAGTTTTTTTTTGCCCCAGTGATTTATCTGAGTGGGCAGAATACTAATTTGAGTGTTTTACACTCTTTTATGTTTTCAAGAACTGAAAATGGGAAATTACTAAGGGGGACATTTTTAACCTGCACAAATTCTATCTGTTTGCACTGACTCAGAGATGTGCCTGCTCCAGCTCGAACGCTGCAGAGCCAGCAGAGTCCTTGCACCAGGGTATTGCCTGTCTTGTTGTCTAATCCTGTTTCAAGCTGTGAGCTGCACAAATTCTATAGCCATAATGGGAAATACTCCTAGACAAGGCATTTGCAAAATAACAAAGCTAACAGTTGTTTTGAAAGTTGCTGTGATGATTGATGATCTCTTTTGAGCTACGAGAAAGAGTGAAATTCCATCGTGCTCTTTTTTTTTTTTATTAAAGCTCTTAGTGATTTGACAAAGCATGGCCCATCTAGTGACACTGACTTATTGCTAAAGCTTCGCAAAGATGGGGTGGAGACTTCTCCATGGGTTTTTCCAGAGGGCTGCTCGAAGCAAATATGCATTGTCTCTGAAAGTTATGACCACGTGCAGGGAAGTACAGCAGGCTGTCAGCTTCTGCAGCTCCCTGTCAGTGAGTGGTAAGCAGTGTTCAGCTCCCTTGGAATGTGGTCTGCAGTCAGGATGCTGCACAGGGGCTTTCTTTTTCGCTGCACCGAATTCCTCAGTCTCACAGCGTTTTGGTGTCAGACTGAGAGGGCGATTTGGTCAGAAGGAAACTGGCTCAGCCTCAAGGGAGGAAGAGGCTGCCATGATGGACGCTGGGGGGATTCAGAGGTACCACTAATGTTTTGTGGATATGACAGTGGCAGAGCTTTCTGTTTTCTGCAGCAAAAAGGAAGAAGGGTGGGTCAGAGAGAAAGAGCCGAAAACAAGAACAGTGCCTTGCAAGGCCCCCTTTCATGTAACTCAACGCAAAAAAGCATTCAGCTCTGTGCAAGGGCACAGAGGTTGGTGCCAGACCCGAGGCGCACCGCAGCTGGATGTCACCAGTCCCTCCCAGCTGCGCGCTGAGGGAACCCGCTCGTCTGCTGCCGCCGGGACAGAGCGGGGTGGGACAGGATGGGACGGGATGGGAGGCTCACGGAGTGGCTGCTTGCGGTGATGGGATGGTGTTCCTGGCTGTGCTGCATGTGGGGGTTGGGGCACTTCATATAGGGTCCGACAGGTCCCCTAGTGAGCTGCATCCCAGACTTTGGTGTGTATTTATGCTAACATTTACTTAAATCCAGTAGACTGTTGTTGTAAATGACACTGTAATTGGAAAACAAAACAAAACAGAACAAAAAGTAACTCCAGGGTGGTACGTGGGGCTGACAGCAGATCCACAGCGCTGAGCCTACAGCTTTATTTCTTTCACCTCCCTGCACCCTCCACCAGAAGTTTTCATTAGGTGAAACAAAACAAATGCAAAAAACACCTGTAAACCTCACTAAGTGAAACCTCCCCTATTTTTATTGCTTCAGGATTATGAAACTAAGAGCATGCATGGAAGACATGAGTGAGCAGAGCCTATTACAGATTTACAGTTCATGTCTGTCACACTGCACAATGCCTTATCACAGACCTTGGTTCAGACTGTAGTCATAAGAAACCAACATGCTGAGTAACATCCACAGAACAACATGCAATAATTGTGAACTCACATTTCTACCCACCCAACATGACAGCTCTGTATTCAAATACAGTTAGGGAACAATGTTATAGCAGGGTTGCTTGCATCTAAATTTTGCTAATTTCAAAGAAGACCGCAGAAAATAAAAGCATAATTAACTCTGTAATTGCTTCTAGAGGAAGCGTTCAAAGTTCTCCTGCTGTCCCGCGGTTTTTTTTTGTTTTTGTTTTTTTTGATTTCCAGTGATCAGTTTCTGTTGCAAACCCGGTCCCGGCACACACGCTCAGCACACGCTAGATGGCACTCTGCCGCGGCATTGCTTTGAAAAATTGCTCCGCACTGCTTTAGCATTATCACGCTTGTGGCACAACAATATTACCTGTCTGCGGTAAACATAGATGGATTGGGATTTAGTTTTGCATGTTTTCCTTCTGGTTACAAATTTGTTTTGGAGTTCCTGTGTTGCTTTTTTGTTGCTGAAAGACTGAACTAAAGCATATACTTTTTAGGGAAAACTGGCACTCAAACCAAAACAAGGGAGCAGATAAGAAGACGAAAGTGTCTGGAGGAGTACAGTTATGATGGCTACCCAAGTACCTCATTATTCTCAGCAAGCAGGAAAGCGCCCGCAGATCAAGGGTCTGAAGAGCTGTAGCCGTGGGGCTGCTGTGCTGGCGAGCTACCTGAGCCTGCGGTACTGAAAAAGGGACGGGACATTTCTGTGACTGTGGGGAACTCAAAAAAGAAATGATCATGTTCAGGAGCTGGGAGCAGGAACGTGGCCTGGTGTGGTGGCGGGAGGGACAGGCAGGTAACAGACTGGCCTTGGTGCTCTGAAACTTTAACAGACACATTTTTTACTTTCACCTCTTCAAATTTTTAATGCTTAGACTGAAAGTGTGACATTCCTTGTGGGCATTCACTTTATTAAAGGACAGATGCACACCACCAAAAGAAAAAGCCCCCTCGAGGTCAGCAGAAAAAGGTGCTAGCACATAATTTGTGATAAGGACATTCGCCATTAGCAAATAAAGTGGTTCAGTTTTGGGATTGTCAGTATAACACATGAAGTCTGGGAGTTAGGCTGATGTAGTGAGAACAGTTGCTGCTGGTTTTTGGCGACTCTCTGCAGGAAGGCGGATCATGCTGTCAGCTGCTTTCTTCAAAGCTGCCACTGCTACTGCAGGAATGAAATCTCATGGTACTCATGGGATCTGACACGTAACCTGCAAGATGCAGAGGGAAGTTCACGTGCATCCTGATACAGCAGAGATTCTCCCCCACCCTCCCCTGCAGTGACAATGTCAACAAAATAATGTGTGTGTCATTTGTAGATAAATAGGCACTGATCATGCTGATACCTTTTCGCTGTTTGCAAATCTCTGTTCAATATCATCTATTGAGGAAAAATTTACATGGTAAGTAAACAGACCCAGTCATTCATGGAATGAATTCACAATAGTCAAGCACAAAGAAGCTTTAAAATAAAAACATGACATAAAAATATGAATCTCAGTGTTTTAAAAACACAGCGGAAATTTGACATTAAAAAATACTTTTTTGCCCTTTCAACTAGAGCTTAAGAGAACTCGAAATCAGTATTCTGACAAGTGTTTTTTAAAATATTTTAATTCTTGACACTACAAAATGGACAGCAGCTGCTCTTGCCAGCACTGTATTTCCAATGAGCTTTTCCAAAAATATCGAAGAAACCATTTCTCCCTTTACACTGTCTGTCAGTTGCTCCCACTCTCATTATTTTACTGTACTAACATAAAAATAAATCCGATGTAGTCATCTCGAATTTCCTGATAGCAATGCATCATACAGAGCCATTCAGATACTCAGGAAACAAGGGAACAGAGAAAGCTAGTGCACAAAAACTTCCTGGGGTGCAGGGGTTGGGAGAAGAATTAGAAAATGTTGCTCATGCTCCTGCATGCCAAATTCCTATCGCCAAACATAAAATATACGCAGCTGCACAAAATTAAGTCTCTGGTAATTAAAACAGTACTGACCATTACATCGCTAAGCTGTAATCCATAGGCAGCCTTGGTTTATCTTCTAATCACAGCATGCTATGCTTTGAAAGCTGGGCGACAAAGTGTTTCCTTAAGGAAATCTCATATCCTAAATATTTGGTTGCTTGATCTTAAGTCTGCGACTGTTGTCATGTGCTGGAGGTGTCCTGAGTATTGACAGGTGAAGGAGGCATGTGTCTTCGCTGAAGGTAAAGCCGTGGTGCTTCACTGTGCATGTGGGTAGTGCTGGTCTGTGGCAGGGCACATTACAAGAGCACGCTGTACAGTTGTGGACATCTCCGGACATGGCAACAACACTTCATGCTCTGGTGCGGTTCCCTGATCATGCTGGGTGGGAGACTGTATGCTTCATCGTCGCTTTCATTCACCTTACTGCTTCCACGCAACAGGGAACCTTCGCTTTATTAAATGCTTTCATGTTTCCAGCCCCCTCGGATCTCATCCTTGTAACACAGGCCTTGTAGTGCCTGTGAGTTTCGTACCAGCCAGGAGCAAGCCCACTGGGATGCTTGGCTTGCCTCACTCCCAGGGGTCCCTTCTTGCTTGCCAGTCACGCGTCTCCTGTCAGCTGGATGGTGCCATTTCCAAGCGCCAAGCAGGGATGACGCTGTGCCACACCACAGCGTTGTCATGCACAGCCACGCAGCTGTTCAGGGAATGCACGCATTTCCTTGTGCTGCAGCACAGTTGCTGTGCTGCAAGCCTTGCCAAGGCTATCTTTGCTGCTGGGAAATTTTGGTGGCTGTTGCAGCAACATCAGTAACTTGTCTGCCTGTGTCTGAGCGCTGCGACGAGGAAGGATAAGCCAAAGTCAAAGTTAAACTTCCTGTTTACACTAATCTTAAATTTTAGAGGATGTACAGTTCTCTTTGGGCATTGTGCATCTATCTTGTGTGATTTTTCTCCTTTCAATGTACTATTTAACTCACAATTTGTGAAACTTCCCATGAAAAGCAGGTCCTTTGCTTTCACTGAAGAGGTCATGGCTGTGTTTATTCATACAATTCTTATTTTCAAATACATTCAATGAAGAAAATTGTTCATTATGACAAGAGCTCTTGCAGGAATGGGAGCAGAGTGCTTTTGGGTCTTTTACTAAGAAAGAAAAAGACTGAATGAATTCTTTATTGCTTACAGACTGCAAGTGCAAATGAGGATAATGGAAAACATTACACAAAAAGCAAATGGAAATAAAAAAGATCAAAATGGATATGAATAGGGAGAGACAACAGTGAAATTGGTTTATGTGGCATAAATAAAGAGTGCAAATATTTGCAGTCGTTAGACCAAGCACTCTAATAAAAAAGGGATCAGGGCTTTCAGTCTTCTGGGGTGCTGCTATGCATTGCAATGGCTTGATTACTCTACCAGGATCTTGAAGGCTGGGATGCAGTCCAAGCGAGTGGTGGCTGGGCTACTGAGTGCTATGGAGGGCCTACAGAGCAGCTGGTTTTGGTGCTTTGTAACAAGGGATGGTGATTCTGATGTTCCTCAAAATACTTATCCTGGTGACACTGCAGGACTCAACTTTGAGCTGCACAAGCCTGCAGAAATGAAGTATGTGGCATGGAGTAGCTTTTGCAGTCCTGTTGTGTGTAGCAACCAGGATCTTGACCTTCCTCTGTACCTCTCTGGCTACTTGAGTTACCGCAGGGCTCAGGTTGGCCAGCTCTTGGCTCAAGAAGGTTGTGATCACGCTGTGCTGCACCAAGGTCCTGGTGTACAGACCAGCCACATGGAGGTCTGGCTGGCAGACACCTCCCTTCCCACTTGCACACTTTGGTTCTCTTCTGTGAAAACTAGAATTCAAGAACAGGAAAATTTGAAAATAAATCTTGAAGTCTTGTGAGTGGAGTCTGAAATCACACCTTAATCCCACAGTTTAAATGAAGCCATGGACAGTCTCTTCTCCACCAGCTCTTAATTCCCTTTCGTCCTTTTCTAGTACATACTTGAGAAACCCTCTCCAGTCCTGCCTGGATGGTCTTACTCTAGCAGTTCACTGAACAGTCCCTGTTCTGTTCCTGATTTCTTCCTCCTCAAATTTCCAGTTGCTAGATGGATAATAAAAGCTGTGCCCCGAGAAACTGCTCTGTGCAGATGTGGAATCTGGATACAACAAGAAAAGCAATAACCCTTTTTTTGTTCTTTTTCCAGTTTCAAAGGTCGTTAGCTCACTGCTTGTTATGACATCAGCACTGCTCTTAGCATTGTACTCAGTAAATGTTTATATGAGCATGTTTTCTCTTTTTCTTATCCAAGGTGCTCAGTTCAGAGGAGGGGAGAGAGTACAACAGACACACTGAGGCCACTGAAAAACAGCAAAGATGATGAGTAGGAGGTATATACGCTTCAGGCAGAACAAAACACTAGATTATTTTGGTAGCAAAATGGGTTGAAAAGTAGCAGAAAAGTGGAAACAGATGCCAGGAAAAGAGTGAGAGAATCTCAAGGGAGAGGACAGCTTAGCTGGCAGCAGCAGCAAACTCTGAATGACGACAGTAGCATCAAAAAGTCAATGGATCCATTCAACACAGATGTGATTCGAACATAGAGAAAAGCATATGTAAGCACATGGAACATATAGAAAAGCATCTTTTTGCTCACGCATGCTCAGTAGGTATGCCTGGGAGAAACCGAGACACTGCTTCAAATATAGTACATAATACCCTCTACTCCTAACAGACACAGAGAGAGACACCTTCCTGGTGGGAACTCCTGGCTGGCGGAGACCATGGTGTACGAGTGTCTTCAGAAGTCTGCGTTGTTCTTCAAAGTCCAGCTCTGCTCTTTGGCACTGAAGATGTTGCTGTCATTCTCCACCAAGTCAGCCTCATGGCTCCCACTATTTTTGTTTTTCTCCTTTGTCCATCACATGCCAAAGTCTGACAATATTTGTGAAAAAAATTCTCTATCCAATTTTCAAAACAGAGATAGCTGGCATGGGCAGTGCCAAAGCCTAGCTCTTTGTCTGGTCTGTGGATCTCAGTGTATCAGAGCCTTGTTTTGCATCTGGCATTGCTGGGTGTATGGGCAGTGCTCTGGCACGTTTACCCCTTCAGCAATCATTTCCGAAAATGCCTTCTTGCCTTGCACTGTATCCAGGGTTTCCTGGGTTTTCATGCCCATCCAGAGGCTGAGGAGAGACAGAATATCTGCATGGCTCTGGGCAGATGTAGGAAGCATAGACGGGTGCTGTCATGAGGTAAAGATAACTGGGGTGTGCTGTGCTGATGTTTGCTCAGCAAACACAGCAATCACAGGGGATGGGTCCTGGTTGCCAGCACTTAAACAGGGAAGTGCCATCCTGTTGACATGGCCCTGGAGCATCTTAGGACGCTCAGGCAAACAGATCAGCTGGTGCTGGTGGAATGAGCAGCACTGTGGGACTACAGCTGGAGGCTTTCCAAAATCATGTACTTGATAGGTGTGCCCACTTCCATATTGCTGCACAGAAAGTTACAGAGCAGGGATTTACTGTCACTTCACTCCTGAGCGTAAAACACATACTACTCTGACAGCTAGCACATAGTAAAAGCTGCTTCATACCAATCGCAGGTCTTTCTAGGATGCAGCAGCTGAGCCTAGTGTGAACGAAGATCTGCGTGAAGGAGAGATTAAGAGTTTGACCTTCAGATCTACACCAAGAAAGATTTACCCAAGGTGTCTGAATGCAATCTGGTTGATAGCACCCTAATGACAACTATATTTTCATATGCTCTTTATTTTAAGATTGTATTTATACATAATGCTGTTGGGCTAAAAATTGCTCTAAGATGATAACTACTCCTTGATCGGGAAACTGTAAAGAAGCAGCTAGTGAGTTCATGAGCCATTCAGAAAGGATGGGCAAGAAACAGACTCCCAAGTTGATGCCTGCAAGATGAGATCTGAAGAAGGACTGTTTAGCAAAAGAGGTTTACAGGGGCTAGGAAATGCTGGAAAGCTCTTTGTGTGGCAATGCATAACAATATGCTCAAATGTGGGAGGATGGAAAGCCAAGAAGGCAAGAGGAAGAAGCAGCCAGAACATTTGTGCTGGAGGGGAGCAGAATGACAGGATATCCTCTGAGAGGAGTGAGAATGTTGAAAAGGAAATGTTGTGTTGCTTCATGCTCCTCTGGTACTTTGGAAATAGGCTTGTCTTGTCCACATTTTACAGGAGCAACCTTGAGGATTTAATGCCACATCTTCTCCTTCTTCACAGATGCATGCACACAGACAGAGTGGAACATCCCAGCCCCAGAGACCTTGGGGCGCAAATACAGTGAAGGTGGCCAGGAGCTGCAAGGAGTATGGGGTAAGACCTCACACACAAGCTCTTGCTGACTATAACTAGCAGTCTGCATTAAACATGTTTTTTTCATCAGGCTTTTTGATACCTCAGGAGACTGTAGCTCTGCAGTGGTTAAACACACCAAGATGCTAAGAAGAGTAGTCTGCAATAACTCACCGTTTTTGTCAATTGGTGGGTACTGGAAGTTTCTTCTCATGTCATCCAAAGACAGACCCTGAGAAGGGTGTTGACCAGTGCTGTAAATTAGATAGGAGGTGTCAGTTTACATAAGACTGATGAAGTCACATCGCCAGACCACGAGAACTTTTTTCTACAGATTCGGAAGGAAAAGACATCAACATGAAATATATCCAGCTTGACGCCCAGCCGCTGGCAATTGCAGTGAACAAAAAGCAAGAAAAAGCTGTGAAGTGAGAACATGAACCAGGTACGTGACCACATTTCGTCCATTTTCAAAGTAACTTCACTCAAATGCATTGTTTTGGGCTTCAAAATTGTTTGTACATTGCTACCTTAGAAGCAACTCCAGGCATCAGTCCAGGAACATCGTAATGTATTTTATGCATCACTGCTAACAGGTTCCTGTAAATAAGTTTTTCTGGCAAGGAAGATCATTGAATTATCTTCCAGTTACTGACTGAAACCACTGTCCTGCCAACAGGTTATTTATCCCTGATCCTGAGGAACTATGAAGTACAGGACTGCCTCCTACCAGCAGACAGTCTTTTGGTTCAGCAATGGCAGCGCTGCTTGCTTTGGCTTCGAACCACAGAGCTGCTGACTGCTGCACGCGTGTCCAGCCGGTGAGCAAGGCTCTATCTGCACACACCCAGACTGTTCCATGGCAGGCAGAGTGACGTTTGCTGCACGGCTCCTATATTCAGCACAGATAAGGAGTTCTTTTGGAATATTACAACACACCACGCCACACAGACGTATTTTCTAGTCGTTTGAGGCAGCCTCTAGTATAGGCTAAAAAGCAGCTCTGGCGTAGCCTCCTGCCAAGCCCTTCAGATGTGCTAGTGTCACTGTGCAAAGACACAAAGAAAGGTCAGCCCTTTTTTTTTCTGACCAGTTAATTGAGAGCTACTTGAAAAGAGAAAATTATTCCTTTGCAGATGTTGTCCTCAGACGCTGTGGGAAATGTTAAAGGTGTAAAGAAGTAGAAAATCTACAGTTAAAGCATCTATACTGTGGTGAGTTGACATGTTAAGCTGTCCTATCAGACAGACAATTAAAATGCTTCGCTATTGCATCCAACTCGTTATGAGACTACTGCAACCCACCCCTCATTACTTTGCGCATAGCAACAGTTGCCATGCAGGAGGGAGATTCGCTAAACACAGCCACTGAAGTTACAGGGCAAGAAACAAACAAGTTCAGTGTCGTGGCTGTTTAGCTCCATGGTACACAGAGATTTCGTTAGATGGGTTGTTTCTGCTGTGGAATGGAGTTGCATGCTGCACAATATTTCTTAGGACATGAAGCTGCCAGAACAGATGAAAAGAGGAGACAGCCCAGGAAAAACAGTCCAACTGGGGAATAAACAGAAACATGGCCCATTCCCTCTGAAAATGCCTATGCTTACAAAAAAGAAACCCTAAGAAACCATTGTCATTAGAAAGTGAAATCATTAATCATCTCAGTGTGTTGTATAATTGAAAAACTTCTGAAACTGTGGAAACCATTCCCTTTGCATTGAGTGCTGTGCCTCTGGGTGAGTCTTCCTGCATGCTATTTACAGATTTGAACGTTGTTAGTTTGCATGGCAGAGCATTTGATAAAAGCATCCAACTTTAAATAGCCACTGGGGTTACAGAAGAGCCCATTTTGGTGTGCTGAAAAGCCTCAGTGCTGTATTGGGAACACTGAATTACAGGACAAGAGGGGCACACGTAAGTGTCCCTTTTCTTTCTTTCGTATATACGCTGTAACATAAATACATCACTTTCTTATTCCTTTCGCGCACATCTATTACCCTCAACAGCAAAATCTGGTCCTTTATAGAAAATAAAAGGCTAGTTCACATTTTCTTCATCCTGACCTCAGTCACTACCTCCATGTCCTGCCAGCGTATGACAAAGCAAAGCAATTCAGATGATATCTCATATTGCCAGATGAACATTTTGGGTGTGATTTATATTTTTTATGTGGAAGACTTCAGTGTCTGTCTGCAGGTGTTTGCCTTCTGCCTCTCCATCTGAGCCCCCAAACAGGCAAACAATTGATTCACCTTGCTCCTTTACTCTGGCTCCTCATTTTAGCTGATTATATTTCTGACTTTCCACATCCCAGTTAACAGGAATGAATCACAAGGGCAGGGCTTGACCTGTTATTACTATTTCTGACTGCTAAGTGGTGCTAAAGGGTAAAGTTTAAACTAAGTGCACAGCTCTTCTGGCAGAGATTAAGAGCACCATTTCATTTTTAGTGCTCTCAGTCCCCATGGGACAGAGACAGGAGACTGCTAAATTTGCCCTCAAAACCAGGTCTCCCCAGTGGTAGGGCAGACTTCCTCAGATATTAACTTTAATGTTACAATAATATAAAGAACCCACATGTCACTTTGCCTTGAAAATATATTGGGAGTTCTTCTTATCCTTCTATGCGCATAAATTGATTGAAATGCAAATTTTAGGATGTGCCCCAGTAGGAACAGCTGCAGCAGTGCTCTGTGAGGCCGAGATCCCTTCCTCTTCCTAAAGGAAAAGGGACTTTGCATCTCCTGCCAGGGTACCTGCTGGAACAACCTGGTTTCTGCCTGTCCCCTTCTTAGCCTGGACACCTTCACCTGCAGCCCAGCCCTGGCAGCCTGGGACGCGTGATGACTGCAGATGTTGGCACCACCCTGGTGGTGCTCGCTTCTCGTAGTGCAACACTGTTAGCCAGTGTTAATTAAATCATTCATTTAATAATATCACGATTTGTGATCAAGATGAAAAAAAAGAAAACTAAAATCTAGAATTGAGAAACACAGTATCAAAAAATGACACCTGTTCAATTACTTTGCTTTTCTATCGCAGCCGTTCTCTGAGATCACCAGACTCTCCCCATGTTTTATCTTCACCTCAGGCACTTATGGTCAGAGAACTGGGTGTTCTTCCTGTCCATACAAATGCCTCTCATTAAATAAATCCCACTAATACTAAGACTTTAATAGGGCTGATGGCATGATAGAGAATGGTTTTCAGACTCTTGGTCGGATACAAGCTATGCACTCCATAAAAGGGCCATATAAATATAAATGTAACAGGAAGCAAACTTTCTCATAAACAATCATGGCATTTCAGTGGGATCTTTCTTCCCAAATTTGCTTATTTCTAGGATTTTCAACAGGATTTTCTCAAATGTACCCTGTGTCTCCCCATCAGAAGGACATCTGCCTCATATTTTGCAGAGATAACAAGCCATGCTTGTGTTAGGAATCAGCAAATATACCTACCACACTTCTGCAGGGCTTAGATTTCTACTGAGAGAGCTGAGCTCACATGATAACCCGGGCCCCTTACTAGGACTGGCAGATCCTGCCATCCTATTTTGATGTGACAAACTAACACAGCCTTCTCCATTTGTCAGACAACAGGTAGAGGTTATACTGCCTCCAGTATAACAAACTCCTCTTTCGAACACAAAAGCTCCTGCAGGACTCAGCTGCCCTAAATGGAAATTACTTCACAGAAGTAACCGTACAAGCAGATCTCTGAAGCACGAACAGTGCTCACACTATGAAGAAGGCTTGCGAGGCTCTGCAATAGTGCTACTTGATGCCTCCAAACACATCCTTTGGTACTGCAGTGCTGCCCATGGTCTAACCTGTTTTTTTCCATCTTGTCTCTGATGCCCCACACTAGGATTTTTTTTTTTTTTCAAAAATGTGTCTTCTAGCTTTTCTTTGGTGAAAATTTTCACATTTAAAACACACTGTGATATAATCACTGGCCTTCCCAGACCTGCTGGCAGGTAATGAGGGTACATCCAGCTAATGACCACTTGGATGGGTAGTCATCAATCTTTGGATGCATGCAATAAAGCAGTGGTACTGTGTGTAGAGCCCATACAAGGCAGGTCTTGATTTTCTACTAATTTGGTGTTATTCAAGGTGAAAAATGCAAATGTTTAGCTGTAGTCTTGACAGCAGGACAGCTTCCTCAACATTCAGATAACCTAGACCCTCATGCTATAGCAGCTACAGGAGAAGACAAGACTGCAAAAGTGCTTTCCCAGGCTGTACCCTGGCAGCGGATCAGCTGTGTGCTGCATACCCCAGGGTGTGATTCTACTGCCTGCTTCCCATGTAGCTGCATCTGGTAGAAAGGGACAATCCCTGCTACTGGGAACTCCCATTTGAGGCAAGCGAGCCGTGCAGCCTTGGGAAGGGCTCTTGCTGTCTGTTTCAGAGTAAGAGCCCTCCTCTGCCCTGCAATGACTGGAACATACCTCTGTGACCAGACAGCATAAGCTCTTGCATTCAAAGCATATTCCAACTCAAAGCGACTACGTAATGCTGCAACATGACTACGGCCAGGACCTCCGCGTGCAACGAGGCAGTCCGAAGATGAGGAGGGAGACAGAGAACCACTACTGTTGCTGGAAGCTGGAGACATTAACTGGATTAAAAAAAAAAAAAAAAA